>JASAND010026218.1:0-37708 GCA_030248195.1 Trissonchulus latispiculum | reverse complement strand
TTTATATTACTGATATATAAAATTGAACAAAGTTTGCAATTATCAGACTCCCCACGACAATTTCCAATTATAACTTGTGCTTTCAATTTTTGTGATGCTTTTAATAGAAAATGTTTTTCGGTAGGAAAATAAAAATTTTGCATTTTTATTTTTTTGATATGTTAACATACATACAGTATATTTCAAAATTATTAGAAATGTAAGATTAAACTGACTTTTGAAATTCAAAATTTAATTCAAAATTTGAGAACTTTAGTGAAATTTGTAAGATGGTTCCATGACTAAATAGATCAGCAAATTTAAAGTTTTTGCACAGTACTGTATACACATTTCCAAAAATGACCGAATTTATAAATAGATAAATACAAGACACGTGTTTTCCAAAAGTGACTATCTCGGCAACTACAAATTTTTAATATTCGAGACGAAAATTATTTTCGTATATATCGGCCGTTTACTGCTAGGTTGAGTACACAATATTTAAAGTACAAGATTTAATATAACGTTTAGATACAACATAATTTATCGAATTGATCAAATTGATTTTTAAAATGGGAATGTATTGGTTGTTGAGAACTCGAATTATTTTATAAGTAAATATATATATATATATATATATATATATATATATATATATATATATATATATATATATTATATATATAACTATTTTCGCAGCAGTATTGGTTTTAGTTTTCCCAAGTGCCATGTAAGAAGTGTTAATCCTACAATTTGTTGATTTTATGCCGGAAATTTTTTGTTGGTGCATCGTTCCGATGTTCATAGTGAAAATCCACACATTTCTTAAAATCTCGTTAGATAATTTAGCTAAAATTGTTTTCGGGTTAAATGTTTAATACGTTTTTTGCACAACAGCGAAAGTTGTTGAAAATTTACTAAATAATCACATTGTACTAAAAATACAAACATCCAAAATCAAAGATCAAAATTTTAAAATTTTACGGTATTTCTGGATGACTAGACCCAACTGTAATCTATCTCGACTTGCCGGATTCAAACGGATCCGAATATCCGGCAAAATTTTACCGATCTTTATATATATATATATATATATATATATATATATATATATATATATATACATATACACCGATCGAACTGAGTTTAGCTAATAATTTTAGGTTTAGTAGAGACTCACATCAGGCCTGTAAGTTTGTTGTTTGGCCTGCCTCCGGCGCCCGCGGGCCGGCCGGGCCAAGCTTTGGTGCCTAAGGTGAATGGGTTGGTGCCGTTGGCCGAAGGTGGTTGGTTCGGGCTGGCCGGGCCGGATACGGCGTTGGGCTGGCCGTTACTTATTTTGGAGGCTTGTCTTTAAGTTTTAAGAGGTTGGGAGATTTTTATTCTTCCAAATATGTTTGAATATCACGTTCGATGTTGGCGTATGTACTAGCTCATTTTTGCGTTTATTTAACTTAACTTTTTAGCTAGAACACAAGATTCTGAAAGTTAGTTATTTATATAATTATTTTTAATATTTGAAAGTATGTTCTCTCCTTATATCTTAATAGTTACATTTGATCAATGAAACCGGTCAAATTGGGGCACTTCCTATAACCAAGAACCGCTGACCGTCTAATCGCTCTAAATAAACATGACCTACGAGAAATTTAAAACATGGTGCTGGTGACGAGGAATAAATTTACATGCATTTTGTAAACCCTTACTTTTATTTGTTAACGACAAAAAATTAGCAGCTGGGCCGGCCGGGCCTAACTTTTTGAGCACAGGGGTTTGCCGGTTTGCCGGAGAATGCTCGGCAAATTGCCGAGGGTCGAAAAGCTTAAACGGCCGCCATTAGCCGAGGTGAAATTTTATACCGGGCCGGGCCGGGCCTGTTCAGGCCCGTGAAGCTGTCAACTCTCTGCCGCGAAAGACAAAATCGGAAAATACCCATATGGCATTACTGTGTATGTTTTATCATCAACAATTCAGCATACATACATAGACTCAAGGCTTATCAATCTTCCTACGTTAACATACAACATATTATAGCTACTGGTAGAAGATTTATCAAAACACGGACAAATGCTCAAAATAGCTTACGTTGATTCTTATCTGAGTCCATTTCCATACGTACGTACGCAGTAGTTCTCAGGGACACTCACGCTCACACCTTCTTCTCATACACACACCTAATCATTACGAAAAAACGCTCTACAATGCGTATACATGTGTTACTTTAAAGCACAAGCAAAGCCTAGCAAAGGACGTAAACAAAGTGTTTTCAATGCTGCTCAAAATATTCTTCACTGTAGTCTGGTTTGCCGTTAGAGAATTTGGCGCTTTTCTTTCCCCCCCAAGTTGTGTTCTGCTCTGATTACGAGTTTTTTTGCCTTCCTTAATTTACATTTTCATCTATATTGTTAGCCTAATGTCCTACAGTTTTTACAACGCCTCAAAATTATGTGTTTATTAGCACGTGACTGATAACTGCTGATAACGGCATTAATTTTTGCTTTTGATTTGCTATTTTTAGGTCATTCTGCAAGTTACGGATAACTCAGTACTGAATTTTTCCATTTGCCAGCATAATTATCCAAGACTTTCTGAGAAACATACTGCCAACTCCTCAAAATTTCGGTGTGTCCCAATCTACGGACATTGCAAACATTTTCACCATTTTTGAAATGACGGCAAGGTAGTGGACCAATCTACAGGGTGCTTCTTGCCGAGCTGATCATTTCCGGCAATTTGACGTCTGCGTAGATCAACGTCAACATATCGAAAATTGTTCATGCCAGTGGCGCCTCAAATCCGTGGATTCGACATGGTGCTCAACACTTGCCGACATTTTGGTGGATCGGATCCACCGGATTCAGAAGGAGTGAGAAGTCGGGTCTCGGGTCTCATCGTATGGGCGGGATCAGTCGTGAGTGCCATTTCCCATGCATACCTACTACAGTATCAGCAAAAGTATGTACATCAGTTTTAATTTTTGCTTAATATTAAATTTCAATTTATTAAATAAACGAATAAAATGTTACAATTCATTTATCTCACTTAATTAGTTACGTATTACAGTATTACAGTACAACAGTTCACGCTGCGAAAAGTCATGAAACTGACGAAGTTTTAAGGAAACTTTAACAAAAAATGTACAAGAGAACGCATCAACACACTTACAAATACTTAGAAAGCCTACAAATAATGGCCACTTCATGAGAGGCGTACATGTAGAAATATCTCGAATTTTTACTGTAGTTCGAAGTATTTGATAAGCTCAAATGTGCAGCATCTATCTTGGCCCTATTGCGAAATTAACACAAATCACAAAAATTTCAGGACTACAAAATTATATATTCGCATCGCACAACATCAGTCGGTGTTGCCCAACGTTGGTCATTTTTGAAACATTTTTCGATCCGTCTCTTCCATGGCTTATCAAGAAGGATCCAGAATCTAGTCATGAAGAGTTTGGACCTTTCGAATCTCCCGCCATACTGCGTTTCGATAGCTTCTGTGTGTTTACAGTCATATACGTATTTTCTCAATACTTACCTGTATCTCCCGCGCGCAGCCTATCACCAGTCTCTAAAAATGTCGCGATACGGTCTCGTCGCGCATTTTCGCACAGAAGATCGTCTCGAATGCGAACGCCCGGCTCGGCCGCGAACACAACAACGCCTTGTACAACTACGCGGCCTCGAAAACCCTCGCCTACAGGGTACCCGTGGCGGCGTTCGGTGCGGCTCACCACCTCAACTCTCTCCGTCTCCATCGCATACGGACAGGAAAGGACGAAGAGCGCAAAGAACGGTCAACGGACGCACACTCCAGTCAGCGAGGAAGAAGAAGAAGAAGAAAACGAAGTAGAAGAGGAAGAAGCAGGAAAAGGAGCACTTCAGCAATGTGAACTTTCATTTATAAGGGGGTATTGAAAATGCTGCTCATTGCAGCACCAGTCTCCATCAGCTCAACTCGCCAACAAAGTCGTTGTCTTCGAACTATAACAGTATTCCACCGCCGCCCTCCTCCTATCAATCTAAACAAGACCAAACAACAGCAACAGCAGCAACCACAAGGTTACAGCTGAGTACTGTACTAGACAATTCTCGAAGATCAACGTCAGCTTGTCGGATCGCAGCAGTGGCTACGGCTGCATGAAAAATCTGCAGCGGTACACGAAGACACAGACTACGTACTCAACTGATGATTCTCTCTCACTTTCTACACTACATTAAATGGCTGCATGAGTACAGTTGCAAAAGATGAAATGTTTCTCCAAGTTCCCGACTCAGCTCAAATTTCTAACGGGTGGCCTGGTCTCATCAAATTATATTTTCACACATTTTTTTCGGGTAGATACAAACATATAGTCCATACGTACTGCAATCTACGTATACACACGAGGGCTTGCGTTCTATTACTACATTATGGTCATACCATCATACCATACGTTGCATCGACAACTGCAGTCACACACAACACTGTCTCCGTCTTTCATTGTCCGTCATAATTTCTCGCCGCCCACCAAAAGCAGTTTCGATCGTTGTCTAGGAATCCACCTCGCCTTCGCTCCAATCCTTCTCTGCGGTGGATCACGCGTCCAACGCTAAATAGGCCAAGAAGAATCATGTTACATATCATATCGAGGATATTCCTAATGATAATTAATTCATTGCTGCATTACGTACTGCGTTCTACACACACAATTTCCAAATAGACGGTTTCCAGCAGCCGGTTTCCTGTATCCCGCCCTCGACGTACTACGACTGCGAGCTAATCGATATTGTCATAGTACCACAACAGTACCGTATTCTGTTGCATATTCGGAATTTATGGGATGGATTCGAAAATGGGCACAAGTTGTCTAGGCAGACAATGACAGTATGGATGAATTTGACACAACAATATTCACAATTAATACAGTAACTACTCATACTTCGCATTTTATTTAAAACTGCTATTTGACAACATTAATATGTATGAAGTAAATTGAATCTCTGTTCAATTGCGAAGTTCATCTGTATACATGTTGCCACCTTCAATTATATTGGCAATATTTAAACGGCCACGTGGAAAGACCTTCTCTCAATCAACATAAATTCAAAAGTTTAGTGGGCACATATCTCATAGCAATGTTTTTTAAGTAGGACGTTAAAGTACAATTTTAGCTCCGAAAAAGTCGGGATTTTTTCAAAAAGGTTTTCAGTTTCGGGAAAATCGGTTTGACAATTTCGAATTGAATATACAACTGCCACAGGTGTCAAATATTAAAGTATTTGCATTTCGGAGATAGGTTAGCTTCTTCAGCTATATCATTCTGTCAAAATGCTCGATCAATAAATTGGACAGTTCTGCGCCTAAATTTCAGCTTACCACATTAGGCTCTAATAGGGCAAAATTTAAGGGTTTTCGTTTCGGTTAGTGTGCTGCAAATTTTGGTGCCAAGAAATAACCCTGGTTTTAGGCTCGAAAAATAGCTACAGCAGCTGCTAAAATGGGGTCAAAATTTGTACTGTCCTCGATTTTGCCGAAAAGGTGCTTATAAGTTATTTGATTCCAGCTGAATCCGAATACACCCGTTTTTCGATATGACGCTTTCCTTCGTTCGCGCTTGCAACTGTCTTGCTTTTTGGTAGATCGCCCAACTATTACTTTGAGAAATCAATCTAGCATTTTAAATTTCTGGAATATATCTAGTGACATAGTTTTCATCTTGCAGCACATCGGCCTGTAATGTGCAAGTTTCGCCGATCTCTCTGCCAATAGTATTTGAGTAATTACCACGTCTTCGAAATGGAGACCAAATGGCCGCGACAATATCGGCAATATAATTCAGTACTGTGAACGTAGGGTTAATGACGTCACGTCATTTTGAAGGACAAAGTTGCAGACAGATGTTCGGCTACACTGCAGCAAAGTTTCAGTTTCATTTTAGGTCATCAAGCCATTAGAAGCGGTTAACCTCCACCCTAGATCTACAAATTATTCTGCACTTCTGATCGTATATCAGAAAGTAGGGCAATGGTCTAGAGATTATTTTACACGATATCAAAGTTGGCACCAGGCGCGTCAGAATTAATGAAAATTTTGTACAAAATGTGACAGACATGGCGAGGCCAAGTTTCGGTGTACGTGTACAAAAATGTCGAGCTTGGACCGATAATATCAACTTCCCTCTTCTAGCCTAATAGGATGCTGCTGCTGCATTTTCAAATTTTAAATCATTTTGCTCAAATTCCAATAATTATTATATGGTTAAAGACTACAAGCTTTTCCAACATCGAATTTTGGCGAAATTGCAGCTCTCTCCTTGTAGTTACCGTCAGGCGGCCGTAAATAAATAAAACGCCTTGGAGCTCGGAGTCTCTTCTAACCATAAAAGTTTCAGCTGATAGGCTTCAGAAAACTAGGCAAGGCATGAGCGAAAAATTGGAATGCTCGAATAATGAGAATACAGGCAGAGGATCAGATTTTGATCAGATTCTGAGGATCAAAAATGCAGTATATTTCACGAAAAAGCAGGACTGCTGGCCAAATTCGCGGACGCAGATGAGAAATATCGTTAAAGCGACGGCGATTTACAAGCAAGTTGGCAAAGTACAAAAGAGTTGGTGACATTACTTCAATTTTCGGGTCAACTACGTACGTTCGAATATTTCACTGACTTTGGCGAAAATCGCTTTTCCTCTATGATATTTTGTAAACTTTCGTTCAGCTTCTTCTAATTTTCCATTTTGGTCACATAGGGTAAAATACGTCGGAATTTCGTTCTCCCCAATTTCTCAAGTGTGCGTATCGAAACGCCAAGGCTTGCATCGACGTCACATAGCATGATTTGAAGTCGCTGAACAACTGCCAGAGAAGAAAAGTGCATAGGGCGCAGCTGCAGAAGGCTGAAGCTGAAGCAGCATTAAGCCAATGTGTGCCACTTTGCTACGTCCTCTTGCCTAGGCTTAGCTATTTGTTGCCGAGTTTTGTACAGCCTATGTATACGCAGAGCGTCTTTCGTAATGATTAGGTGTGCGTAGCGAGAGAAAGGGAGGACATGAATGAAAGAAGGCGGTTGCATACATATACCTATATTCTTAGAAGAGGGCTCACAGAACTCCTCTCGGTGCTAAATCCGGATGCACGTACCGGACTCAAATAAAATCAAACATATAGCTTGGAGTCTTAATCTACTGCGTTTTGATAACAGAATTTCTACCGCGCTTCAGTGGGACATATTCCTTATAAAATAACTGCAGGAAGATTTGATAAGTCTTTATCTATGTATGTATGCTGAATTGTTGATGTCTAAAATCCATAATATCAGCAATATTTGCCTGGATACTTCAATTTTTGTGCTTTTATGAAACAGAGAGTTGACCTTCACGGGCTAATTTCAGGTAATTTCGGCTCCGCCCGTAAAATTTCTCATCTTTACGGCAAATTCGCTTGAAAATTTTTGACCTTGAATATGGGTCTCGGCTCCGCCCCAACTTATCGGCTCAACATATGCTCAAAAGTTAGTACAAAAATTTCGGGCTTCCGTTTACTTTTTTGTCGTTAACCAAAATAAAAGTAAGGGTTTAAAATGCAGTAAAAATTTATTTCGGCAAATCGCATACCATGTTTTAAACGATTTTCTCGTAGTCGCGTTTATTTACGATTAAATAATCAGAAGTCAGCGGTTTCGTCTATTATAGGAGCACAACTACCGACTGACCAGTTTCCGATGATCCAAATAACTTGCTATTAAGATATAAGGAAGAAGGCAATTTCCAAATATTAAAAATAATTATATAAATAACTAACTTTCAGATGTCTAAAATAAATTTTAGCCAAAAGTTGCCAGCAAAATGCGTATTTACAATATCAAAAAATCGGAAAAGTTATATAAATAAAAGAGTGAATATTTGTCTAAAATTTCATATTTGAAAGAATGTTCCCGTTTTGCCGAAACTAAAAGAAGACAAAAACCTTCAAAAATAATTTTAGGGCTCACCTGCTCTAAAATTTTGTCGGCAAATCGGCAAATTTCTCCGAACTCAAATTTTCCTGGCTTCCAGTTTGCCGGTCTCGGCCCGTTTCACCTTGGGTTCGGCCCGGCCCGGGTTCGGCCGCGTCGGGCCGGGTTGGCCGTTGGCTTACGGTACTTACCGATTCGAATTTCCCCGAGTAATTAAGTTAAACTCAGTATATATATATATATATATATATATATATATATATATATATATATATATATATTAGGGATCGACCGGATCCAAAATTTTGTCGGAACGTGGATCCAGCCTAAACTGCCGGATCCGGATCCGACTCGATCCGATCTGTCATCAAAATATATGCAACTTTTAAAATTTTGATCTCGTTAATGCTTTACGTATGGGGGTCTATGGATTCTGGTACCTTTAATGCAAATAGTGAATTAATTTAATAATTTTTCAACAACTTGCTTTGTTTGATATTGCAAAACGTATTAAACATTTAGCTCGAAAGAAACAATTTTAGCTAAGTATCTAACGAATTTTGCAGACGCAGACATGGAACAATGCAAAAGTGTAGCTAAACAAAATCGGCAAATTAATAGATTAACACTTCTTACATGGCGCTGTAAAAATAATTAATACATATTGCTGAAAATAGTTATTATATATATAACTATTTTCAGCAGTAGCAGTATTGGTTTTATTTTTCCCAAGCGCCATGTAAGAAGTGTTAATTCATTAATTTGCTGATTTTGTTTGAAAGCCTTTGCTTGTATGTACATTGTTCCATGTCTGCGGCTGCGGCCCACACATTTCTAAAATTCGTTAGATACTTAGCTAAAATTGTTTCTTTCGGGCTAAATGTTTAACACGTTTGCAGTATCAAACAAAGCGAAGTTGTTGAAAATTATTAAATTAATTCACTATTTCCATACGCCATAAAACAGTACCAAATCCATAAAGACCCCCATACGTAAGCATTAACAAAATCAAAGATCAAAATTTTAAAAATTTGCATGTATTTTGATGACTGATCCGGATCCGAATCCGATCCGATCCGGCCGGATCCAAACTGATAACCGATCCGGCAAAATTTTGGATCCGGTCGATCCCTAATATATATATATATATATATATATATATATATATATATATATATATATATATATATATACACCGACTGAACTGAGTTTAGCTTAATTACTCTGGGGGAAGGCCGGTCGGTAGAGACCTTCACTCAGGCCCGTAAGCTCACACTAGGCCCGGCCCGCGGGCTGGCCGGGCCGGGCCGGGGCCTAAGGTGAAACGGCCGGGCCGGGCCGGGCCGAGGTAGGAAAAATTTGGGTTCGGGCCGGGCCGGGCCGGGCCGAGTACTAGAACGGGCCGGGCTTCGGGCCGGGCCTGCTATTTTCATTTGAAGGTTTTGTCTTCTTTTTTTAGTTTCGAAAATTATACTGAGATTTTGATTTTTTTCCAAATATAATTTTGAATAATCATTGCTCTTTTATTCCGATCTGACTTGATTTATTTTCTCTTTCAGAGTTACTGGCGTATGTACTTAGCTCATTTGCTTTTATTTAACTTAACTTTTAGCTAGAATTTGTACATTAGCATCTGAAAGTTAGTTATTTATATAATTATTTTTAATATTTGGAAAGTATACCTTCTTCCTTATATCTTAATAGCAAGTTACATTTGGATCATCGAAACTGGTCAGTCAGTGAATTCTTCCCTATAACCAAGAACGAAACCGCTGACTGTTCTTAATCGCTCTCAAATAAACTATGACCTACGAGAAATCGTTTAAAACATGGTATCTGCGACGAGGAATAAATTTACATGCATTTTAAACCCTTACTTTTATTTTGGTTAACGACAAAAAATTAGCAAAAACAGCCCGGGCCGGGCAGGGCCTAACTTTTGAGCATACAGGCCTGGCCGGGCCGGGCCTAAGTTGGAGCGGGCCGGGCCGGGTTGGTCCGAGGGTCGAAAATTTTTCAAACGGGCCCGGCCGGGCCGGGCCGAGGTGAAATTTTTACGGGCCGGGCCGGGCCGGGCCTGAAAATTCAGGCCCGTGAAGGTCAA
Organism: Trissonchulus latispiculum; assembly: GCA_030248195.1. NCBI lineage: Eukaryota > Metazoa > Nematoda > Enoplea > Enoplida > Ironidae > Trissonchulus > Trissonchulus latispiculum. Next base: position 27,686 of record JASAND010026218.1, on the reverse strand, counting down.
CTCTCTGTTTCATAAAAGCACAAAAATTGAAAACAATCAGACAAGAAGCAATACACCAATGTGTATAGTTTTAGACATCAACAATTCAGCATACATACATAGACTCAAGGCTTATCAATCTTCCTACGTTAACATATAAGAATATATTACAAGCTACCGGTAGAAGATTCTGTTATCAAAACACGGACAAGATTAAAATAGCTTATATGTTTGATTTTATTTGAGTCCATTACATACGTACGTACGTACGTAGTTGCTTCAGGGAAGGGGAGTTCACTGGGAGCCTCTTCACAAAGAATATAGGTATATGTATACAACCGCCTCTTTTTAGTAACACTCATTCTCATGTCCTCCCTTCTCTTCATACACACCCTAATCATTACGAAAAAACGCTCTTAATAATGCGTATACATAGGCTATTTTTTAAAGCACAAGCAGCCAAATAACAAAGCCTAGGCAAAGGACGTAAACAAAGTGGCACACGACACAAGGGTTTATTAGCCTAATGCTGCTTCAGCTTCAGCGCTTCTCATTCAGGTCTGGCTTCTACGTTGTGCACCCTATGCACTTTTCTTCTCTGGCAGTGTTCAGCGTCTGACATCAATCAAGCTAAATCATGCTATGTATTGCAAGCGCTGTCTTGGGTTGTCGAACCACAAGCCTTATGCATTTCGATACACTTTCTTGAGAGGGGTGGGAGAACCCAAAAATTCAACATATTTTTACCCTATTAAGCGTTAAAGTGAAGAATTAGAAGAAGCTGGTTTTAAATAGCGAAGTTTTAAATATCGCGAAGGGAAAGCGATTTTCGCCAAAGTCAGTGAAATATTCGAACGTACGTAGTTGACGAAAAAATTGAAGTAATGTCACCAACTCTTTTTTAGTACTTTACGCCCAGCTTTAGCGTAAATCGCCGTCACTTAACGATATTTCTCATCTCAAATTCGCAAATTTGGCCAGCAGTCCTGCTTTTCGTGAAATATACTGCATTTTGATCCTCAAAATCTGATCAAAATCTGATCTGCCGCCTGTTATCTCGGTATTCGAAGCATTCCAATTTTTCACTTCAGCTTCAGCTTGCCTACCCTAGTTTTCTGAAGCCCTCTTCAAATGTAAAACCTTATCAGCTCTCGAACTTTTATGGTTAGAAGAGACTCCCTTTTCAAAATCCGGGATTTTATTTTATTTATTCGACTTGCCACCTGACCGGAGGTGGCCGTCGTTGCTGCAGCCTTAAGGGGGGGGGGGCTACGAATTTCACTAAAAGTTCGATGTTGGAAAAGCTAGCTAGTCTTTAGCCATATAATAGTATTAGGTTTAGTGTAAAATAGTTTAAAGTTTGAAAGAATTTCATGCAGCGTAGCGTCCTGTGGAGCCATCAGAAGTTGATGTTATCGGTCCAAAGCTCGACATGACACGTACACATTACACAAACTTGGCCTCGCCATGGTCGCTATGTGCAAGGCACGGTACCAAAATTTTCAGGAATTAGTTCTGACATATAGTGCTTTGATATCGTGTAAAATAATCTCTAGACCATTGCCTACTTTTCTGTGCTATACGATCAAAGTGCGAAAAATTGGGTGTTGTAGGTCTATATATACGGGTGGAGGTTAACTAACTTCTAATGAGCTGTTGTTTACCAAATGAGCCAAACTTTGCTGCAATTAATACTCCAAGTATCTGTCTTAACTTTGATATAAATGACGTGATATCGTTAACCCTGCGTTCGCAGTGCTGGATTATATTATCGATATTGTCGCTGTTATTTGGTGTCATTTCAAAGACGTGAGCCAATTACTCCAAAGTACTGTGGCAGAATCGGCTGAAACTTTGCGTATTACAGGCCAGTGAGTGTACCAAGATATGCAGAAAGCTAGGTCACTAAACCTCGCTCCAGTGTTTAGAAGTGCTAGATTGATTTCTCAAAGTATGGATGGCGATCGCTCCAAAAAGCTCTAAGACAGTTGTAAGCGCATACTGAACGAAGGAAGCGTCATATCGAAAAACGGATTTCATATTCGGATTCAGCAGGTCAAATAACCCCTATAAGCACCTTTTCGGCAAAATCGGAGACAACAAATTTTTTGACCCCATTTTAGCTTAGCTGCGCTTAGCTAGCTTTTCAGGCCTAAAAATAAGGGTTATTTCTTAACAAAAAGTTTGCTAGCACACTAACCAGAAAACGAAAACCCTTAAAACTCACAGACAGTTTGCCCCTATTAGAGCCTAATATTTGGTAAAAAGCTGGGGTAGGCTAGGGGCTGTCAATTTTATTAGATCGAAAACAGCGCACGGTCACTTTGCAACTTTTTGCCAAATTTCAAACTTGGAGCTGTTATAGCTGAAGAAGGAAGCAACGCTCGAAAGCCGGAATACTTTTAATATTTAGCACTAGTAACAGTTAACATGGCTGAAAGTTTCAGAATTGGTCAAACCGTTTATCCACCAGAGCTGAAAAAACCTTTTTGAAAAATCCCATTTTTCGAACTAAAATTTGTACTTTGGCGTCCTGCCAAAAACGGTGTATATGAGATATATTGTTGCCCACCCTAAACTTTTTTAATTTGATATGTTGGCTAACGTTGGGGGGAAAAGTAGGTCTTTCCGACGATGTCGTGCCAACCCGTTCGTAGCCCCCCTTAATATAATTGAAGGTGGCAACATGTGCTATACTTTTAGATGAACTTAAAACAATTGGAACAAGGATTCAATTTACTTCATACATAATGTTAATAAATTAACCAGTCAAAAGTGCTTACATACATAGCAGTTTAAATAAAATGCAAGTATGAGTAGTTGTTAATTGTGAATGTTGTTGTGATCAAATTCATCCATACTATCATTGTCTGCCTATTTTTAGGCTGGTCGCCGGCAGCCTGTGCCCGTTTCCGAGAGGTCTGCGATCCATCCCACAAATTCCGTGCCATGGTGTAAGTGTAGCAAATTGCAGTCGCACTGTTGTGTACTTATGACAATAATACTGTCAGTTAGCTCACAGTCATAGTACGTCAGGCAGGATAGGAAACGTAATATGCAAACCGTCTAGGTAGAACGTTTGGAAATTGTGTGGTAATAAACAGTACGTATGCAGCAGTAGTTGGTTATCATTAGGAATTGCATATCACCGTGTATTATTATGTAACATGATTCTTCTTTGGCCTGTTAGCATTGGACATGATTGTGTGTGGTCCACCTGCAAGAGAGCGAGTTAGATAGAAACGAGGTGGTTCCTAGACGATAACGATCGAAACCTTTGGTGTTTGACGGAAGTTATGACGGTTTAGGATTAATGAAAGACGGTTGAATGTTGTGTGTGACTGCAGTTTACGTTTGTCCTGTCAATAAGATATGGTATGATGAGTATGACTATAATGTAGTAATAGAACGCAAAGCAACGTTTGGCCACTCTGTTGAGAGTATACGTAGATTACGTACGTATGGACTATATGTTTGTAGCTCCAGATTTGAGTTACAAAATGTGTGATAAAATACTCGTGATGAGATTAGGCCTGCATTAGAAATTGAGCTGAGTCGGGAGTGGAGGGGGGCGGGCGAACAGAGCGTTTCGTGTATATACAGCTGTACTTCGTGCAGTTGTTTAATGTAGTGAAAGTAAGTAAAGGGGGGGAATCATCAGTTGTATACAGTACGTAGTCTCTGTGTCACTGCACGAGCAATACCGCCTGGGTTTTTCATGCAGCCGTATGTATGGTACTGCTGCGATCCGTTTCCAGAAACTGTTCGTTCAGATCCTCCCGGCTCTCCTCAATCCCGCTGTCACTGCTGTCCAGGTGTCGCAGGCTGGACAGTGTGCTCAGCATGGCTGCTGTGGTTGCTGCTGTTGCTGTTGTTTTGCAGTCTTGTTTAGGTTGATAGGAGGAGGAGGCGGCGGTGGAATGCTGTTGTAGTTCGGATGTGGCGGCTGTTCTGGCAGAGGACGTTATTGGAGATTTGGTGCTGCAGTTTTGGTGACTGGCGACCACCACTTTCAATACCCTGCCATCGTGGGGGTTCACGATTGCTGAAGTGCTCGCTTCGCCGCCTTCTTCCTCTTCTACTTCGTTTTCTTCTTCTTCTTCTTCTTCCTCTTGATTTGGCTGGAATGGTTCTGCATCCGTTGACCGTTCTTGCTGTAGCTCTTCGTCGCTTTCCTCGATAATGTCCGTATGCCGATGGGAGGCGGACAGGTAGACATCTGGAATACAGTTGGGTGTGAAACCACCAGACACTGTGGCGCCTCCTCCTCCCCCGTTACTGTTCCTGTAGGCATAGGGAAAGGGTTTTCGAAGACCGCCAGCGTAGTTTAGCTTATTCCCACCGTGCAGGTGAATCATGACCACACTGACCCGACCGAGCAGTTCGCGTTCGAAGTTGATCAACTCTCGCCAGAAGGCAATGCGCGGCCGAACCATATCGCGACGCTGACAGAGATAGTGATAGGCTGCGCGTAGGGTCATGCCTAAAATAGAGAGAAAAAGATTAAATTCTAGTAAGTATTGAGAAAATACTGTATATGACATGTAAGCACACGGAAGCTGGATAATCGAAACACAGTATGGCAGGAGAGATTCCGGAGTCCAAGCTCTTCATGACTAGATTCTGGATCCTTCTCTTGATAAGCCGATGGAAGAAAGGTGGATCGAAAAATGTTTCAAAAATTGGCCAGATTTGCACTGCGAAACACTTTTGGCCCCAAATCGGCTATGCCGTCTGAATATATAATTTTGTAGTCCGCAATTTTGTGATTGTGTTAATTTCGCAAATAGATTAAGATAGATGCTGCACACGTTTATTTGAGCTTATCAAACGAATACTTCCGAAACTACAGTAAAAATTCAGCATGTTCTGATTACATGTACGCCTCTCATGAAATTGTGTGTTTGTAGGCTTTCTAAGTATTTGTAAGTGGGTCAGCAGTCCCGCCGCGAGCCCCAATTTTTTCGACCAGTGCGTTCTCTTTGTTTTTAATTTTTGTTAAAGTTTCCTTAAAACTTCGTCAGTTTCATGACATTTTTTGGGACTTCGCTTTAACGTGAACTGTTGTACTGTAGATATCTGTCCTTATGTACGTAATAGTGCAGAAATAAAGAATAAATAATTGTAACTTTTGTTATTCGTTTGTTTAATTAATTAATTTAATGTCAACAAAATTAAACTGATGTACATACCTTGATACTTTATGAAGTAGGCCATGCATAGGGTAGCACTGCGACTGATCCCGCCCATACAGTGGACCAGGACCCGACCCCCTCTCGACTCCTTCTGGATCCGGTGGATCCGATCCGCCACCGCGTGTAGATGGGGGCGAATGTTGGCCGTTTCCTCGTCCGAGATCCACAGTTTGAGGGCTTCCACGCCTGGCATGGATAGGCTGGGCGCCTCTGTGGTGGCGTTGATCACACAGGTGATCCCGTTGCTGATGATCAGCTCTGGCAGAAGGGCCATGGCCCCGCCCATAAACAGGTGGTCCTGCAGGCGGGTCAGGCGGGCCCATTTACGATTGACTCGAAAGGTTGTTGCTGTTGTTGTTGACATGCTTCAAAAATGGTGAAAATGTTTATTATTAATGTCCGTAGATTAGATTTACGCAATAGAGGCAGGGAGTTGGCGATTAGCGATGTGCCTGTTTCTCAGAAAGTCTTGGATAATTATACTGAAGCAAATGGAAAAACCTCAATACTGAGTTGTCCAGTAACTATATATATGGGTACGCAGGATAAACCTAAAAATAGCAAATCAAAGCAAATTAATGCCGTTATCAGCAGTTATCAGTCATGCTAATAAGCACATAATAATTGAGGCGTTGTATAGCTGTGTAGGACATTAGGCTAACAACCTATAGATGAAAATGTTTATCTAAAACCTTGCTTAGTAAGGAAAACAAACTTTTCATGTCAGAGCAGAACACAGCCAGAGAAGAAAAGTGCATAGGGTGCACAACGTAGAAGCCAGACCTGAATGAGAAGGGCTGAAGCTGAAGCAGCATTAAGCTAATAAACCCTTGTGTCGTGTGCCACTTTGTTTACGTCCTTTGCCTAGGCTTTGTTATTTGGCTGCTTGTGCTTTAAAAATAGCCTATGTATACGCATTATTAAGAGCGTTTTTTCGTAATGATTAGGTGTGTGTATGAAGAGAAGGGAGGACATGAGAATGAGTGTTACTAAAAAGAGGCGGTTGTATACATATACCTATATTCTTTGTGAAGAGGCTCACAGTGAACTCCCCTTCCCTGAAGCAACTACGTACGTACGTACGTATGTAATGGACTCAAATAAAATCAAACATATAAGCTTATTTTAATCTTGTCCGTGTTTTGATAACAGAATCTTCTACCGGTAGCTTGTAATATATTCTTATATGTTAACGTAGGAAGATTGATAAGCCTTGAGTCTATGTATGTATGCTGAATTGTTGATGTCTAAAACTATACACAGTATTGCTTCTTGTCTGATTGTTTTCAATTTTTGTGCTTTTATGAAACAGAGAGTTGACCTTCACGGGCCTGAATTTTCAGGCCCGGCCCGGCCCGGCCCGTAAAAATTTCACCTCGGCCCGGCCCGGCCCGGCCCGTTTGAAAAATTTTCGACCTCGGCCCGGCCCGGCCCGGCCCGCTCCAACTTAGGCCCGGCCCGGCCCGGCCCGTATGCTCAAAAGTTAGGCCCGGCCCGGCCCGGGCCCGTTTTTGCTAATTTTTTGTCGTTAACCAAAATAAAAGTAAGGGTTTAAAATGCATGTAAATTTATTCCTCGTCGCAGATACCATGTTTTAAACGATTTCTCGTAGGTCATGTTTATTTAGAGCGATTAAGAACAGTCAGCGGTTTCGTTCTTGGTTATAGGGAAGAATTCACTGACTGACCAGTTTCGATGATCCAAATGTAACTTGCTATTAAGATATAAGGAAGAAGGTATACTTTCCAAATATTAAAAATAATTATATAAATAACTAACTTTCAGATGCTAATGTACAAATTCTAGCTAAAAGTTAAGTTAAATAAACGCAAATGAGCTAAGTACATACGCCAGTAACTCTGAAAGAGAAAGTAAATCAAGTCAGATCGGAATAAAAGAGCAATGATTATTCAAAATTATATTTGGAAAAGAATAAAATCTCCAGTATAATTTGCCGAAACTAAAAAGAAGACAAAACCTTCAAATGAAAATAGCAGGCCCGGCCCGAAGCCCGGCCCGTTCTAGTACTCGGCCCGGCCCGGCCCGGCCCGAACCCAAATTTTTCCTACCTCGGCCCGGCCCGGCCCGGCCCGTTTACCCTACGCCCCGGCCCGGCCCGGCCCGCGGGCCGGGCCGGGCCGGGCCGGGCCGGGCTTACGGGCCTGAGTGAAGGTCTCTACCGACCGGCCTTCCCCCAGAGTAATTAAGCTAAACTCAGTTCAGTCGGTGTATATATATATATATATACATATATATATATATACATATATATATATACATATATATATATATAGGGATCGACCGGATCCAAAATTTTGCCGGATCCGGACCCGGATCCAGTTTGGATCCGGCCGGATCCGGATCCGGATTCGGATCCGGATCTAGTCATCAAAATACATGCAAATTTTTAAAATTTTGATCTTTGATTTTGTTAATGCTTACGTATGGGGGTCTTTATGGATTTGGTACTGTTTTAATGCAAATAGTGAATTAATTTAATAATTTTCAACAACTTCGCTTTGTTTGATACTGCAAACGTATTAAACATTTAGCCCGAAAGAAACAATTTTAGCTAAGTATCTAACGAATTTTAGAAATGTGTGGGCCGCAGCCGCAGACATGGAACAATGTACATACAAGCAAAGGCTTTCAAACAAAATCAGCAAATTAATAGATTAACACTTCTTACATGGAGCTTGGGAAAAATAAAACCAATACTGTTACTGCTGAAAATAGTTATAAATATATATATATATATATATATATATATATAGATATAGATATATGTATATATATATATATATATATATATTTACTTATAAATAATTCGAGTTCTCTAGCAACCAGCATTTCCAATTTTAAAAATGTTTTGATCCAGTTCAGTCGATTATGTTGTAGCATCCCGGCAGTTATATTAAAATCTTTGTAGCACCGGCTGAAGCCAAGCAAGTACTCAACCTAGCAGTAAGCAGCCGATATATACGAAAATAATTTTCGTCTTCAGTAAATATTAGAGGCGACATCGTTAGGATGAAAGTAGTCTGCCCGACTTACGTATGCTTGTATTTATCTATTTATGTATTCAGTATTCATTTTTGAAACGTCGTGTATACATTCTCGTAAAAAGCTTTAAATTTGCTGATCTATTTAGTCGGAACCATCTTACAAATTTCACTAAAGTTAAATTTTTTGAATTAAATTTTTGAATTTCCAAGTCGGTTAATCTTACATTTCTAATAATTTAGAAATATATATACGTATGGTTAAACGCTGTAAGTAAAAATAAAATTTTGCTACTACCGAGAAAACATTTTATTAAAAGCATCGCTTAAAAATTAAGAAAAGCACAAGTTATAATTGGGAAAACCCAATACGTCAAGGAGTCTGATAATTGCAAACTTTGTTCAATTTTGTCTATAGATGTCTTACAATGACTAATTGACTACTCATGGAAACCGATTTATTATACGCTAATTTGTAAAAAAATACATTATTATGCAAATGTATAGAAATTCATTTACCATGACATGCATAAAAATTAGTTAACAAAATATCAGTCTACTTATTCCGGTTCAGTTGATTATTAAGATAGAGGGGGATCTGGGGGCGGTAGCCCCCATTAAAAGCCACACTCTTAGCACGAAAAATCGCTTCTAGAAATTAATTTATAGCACTCCAGGCATTTATACTTAAGTTTTAGTAATAAATTTCCTTTGGTTCGTTAACTGCAAAAAAGATCCGGATCCGGATGGGTTTTCTGCCGGATCCGGATCCGGATCTGCAATATCCGGCAGGATCCGGATCCGGATATCCGGTCGATCCCTAATATATATATATATATATATATATATATATATATATATATATATATATATATATATATATATATATATATATATGTATGGCAAAGTTGATTGCTTCTTGCTCATATTATTGATCCGCGTTCTGACAAAGTTTGAGTTTGGAGGAAAAAATCATTCAGAAGGAGGCCAGAATACCGCATAAACAACAAACAGCCCCGATAAAAATAGACTAAACGAGGACACGGCCAATTAGTTGTAAGCGGTGAGTTAGTTATATATATAGTACGCATATACGTATATATTATTATTGTATATATATATACGTATATATAATATGTGTTAAAACTAGGTAGACGTGTGATATAAAGTAGGAAAACCAGGAAAGAAGCCTGGTACAGGCTAAAGATCTTAGTATAGGAGAGGAGGTGTAATTACTTGCTTGGCTAAAGATCTTAAGATGTATAAAGCTTAGGTTGGCCTGCTTTAGAGTGCACATACAGATTAGGCAGGTAGGAAGCTGATTAGCATGATCTACATACATACTCATTCAGTGTTAAAAGGAATATGCAAATCTGTTGTTGTTGTTGTTGTTGTGTTGTTTGGGGAGACTTTGCAGAGTGCGGAACTTTTATGGGCTCGTAAATGCCTTTCGCTTTTCTGCTCAGAAAAATGAGATAAAAGGTGTAGACAGACAGACAGACACTTAGGAGCATAGCCTAGGTAATATTAGGTAATACAAAAAGAGCTAGCGGAGCCTATAAAGCTGTCTGGGCGTCTCGTAATAAAGACTTACATAAATAGCCAAAACCTCTTATTTACATCTAGCCCATGCAAAGCACTACCTTACTTAGATTTATGATATTAGGAAAGGAGCGAGTGTCTACTTCGTATAATCCTTTGTTTTGTCGGCCAAAGAAAACAGCACAGACAAAGCAGTTTTTAGAGATGCGCTAATGGAATATACGTACGTATACGTGTATATCATTTAACCTAAATAAATAATTTCCTTGTTTGGTTGCCATTGTTTTTGCGTATATACATACATAGACAGAGCTTATGGTTTAGGACAGACCCCCAGGCCCAGATTCCGCAAAACTTGACCAAATGAGTTGAAATTTGGATGGATATGGTTTGGACCATGCTGATTTTAAATATCTCAAGATTTATTGATTCCGCGAAACACGATTTTCGATTCGCAAGAGGAGGACCAACAGCAATTAAATTTTTTGTCTCCAATTTTGCTCTAAAGTTGGATAGCGGTTTTCATGGTCACAAAACAAATCTGAAGACCTTTTTGATTTAGGTTATCGTTAGCTCTATATAAGCTAAAGTTTTAAGCTGAATAATTAAGCTTTATACAGAGCCACCGAAAAGCTGAACCGAAGAACCGACTTCGAATTCATATACCGTAACCTCGAAAGCCCCTGTATTTTATATGCAATCTTTAAGCATAATCAGGTTCTCCTTACGAATTGAAAAATCGAAATTCGCGAAATCGACAAATTTTGAGATATTTGAACTCAGCATGGTCTAAAACATACCCATACCAAGTTACAGCTAATTTTATCAAGTTTTGGGAAATCTGGTGGGCCTGGAGGGTTTCCGGAAAAGAAAAGAAAAGATATACCTAGCTTCTGGGAAAGTGGTGAAGGGACTGTGATGTCAGGTTTCAGATAACTGACTTAACTTGTTCCTATATAATACTTCGATTGAAATATTGCTTAGTGGGCCGGCTAAGCGCAGTTGGGCGGAGGATTATAGCGAGCGTTCAACGGAAGTTATACGTATATTATATTAAATAAATTATGTACATATGTGTTCATTCCACTCGTCTAGACGAGACAGATGCTAACAGAGTGAACAACAGAAAAATATTTGTCTCCTGTTTAGTTTAGAAAGATCTGTTGCTTGGGAGAAAAATTTTATCAATATTTATGCTGTTTTACCAGAAAAAACGAATGCATGTCTCACAAGTAAGGGTAGAATGGTGGCGTGTCTTGAGTTAATACAAATGAAATTGTAATGAAATGAACGACAAAAATAAAATTCGTGATCAACGCGGCATTGTCGTCTGTAAAAGTTTTTGTTATTCCATCTCCGCTATGTATATACAAACAAACGCACTATGCAGAAACACTGTAACGTTATCTACTGAGTACTGAAGTCCTGTATAGTAATGTACGCATGTGTTGTGCATCGTGTCGATCGTGTGTACGTATATATATAGATTGCGCAATTTGCGACGTCGGATAAGACTGTTTTTGTCAGTTCATTTCGGATGGAAAAACTTAGCGTAGTGGGAAATTTTACGTCTGTCTTGCAAAATAAAAAATAACCCTATTTATGTTGCTTGCTGCACAAACAGGAGCGTTGATGACAACTGGACTGAGTTGGATTGTTTTTGAGGAGGGGAAAAGTGACGGGCCTTTTGCACTTCCCCATCCCAGCCATGGCTTGATTTTTTGACGATAAACCCTGGAAACACCCTATATGCAAGTTTTTACAAAATCAGGAATAAACATTTTTATGTTCCCTTTGCCTTGGTCCCTCCATATTTACCAATGTAAAGTTTTGGCCCCAGGGACTGGATAGATGGCAGCCAAATACCTTTACCGGGGTGCTGTGCGCTTATAGCTGGATACGCAACCCGGACTGGAGATGTATTTCCAGGCCGACCTCGACAAGCCTCGCCAATTAGGATACTCCGAATACCGTGAAACTTAACCTCACTCCCACTACGTTACCCCAATCCTAGACCCTAGGTACCCTACCTACCGAACTAACAGAAACTAATCCTAGCTATAAAACAATAGGCCAAGTGGCCGTGATATAATATTTAATATAAAAGCTGGAGGGGGGGAGACTTACAAAGTGAAAGGCAGATCCAGAAGTATGACCATAAAATTGTTGATACAGAGCAAATATAAATATATGGCAGTGGAGAAATACAAGAAACAATCGTAGGCCCCGAGTAATTATGCAATTGGGAACTCCCGTCCCACCTATCACCAGATGAGAGACTATTTACTCTCCTAACCCGGATTTCAATAGCACTCGGGAGCCCCAATGGCTGGCAGACAAGGTATAATAACACATAAAATTTGGGCCGGAGCAAGTAAAGAAAAACGACTTCACACGTCAAGCGCTAAACTAAGACTGACTGGCCTTTTTAAAAGTAACGAAAGAACGTGCAATCACGTGATCACACGTGACTTGGCCAGCCAATCAAATTTTAGATAGACTTTTGAGAAGATTTCGAAACCAAAATGACAAATTGCTGATCTATCTTTGCAAAAACGCATACAATTACATTATTTCAAACACAGATTGTGAGCTATCGGGGCAATTTTCACAAAAACGAGGTACATAAGTTCGGACTAATTTTTGATGGAGAATCTTTTTAAGTAATAATAAAATATGACAGTAGGGCATCACCGCCCTACTGTACACCAAAGTAAAATTTTAGTTTAAATTTTTAAATTTTTGAATTCTTTACCGTTCAGTGTGGTCTCATTCAATATTTTTTAAGTATTGGCCAAAAAATCAAAAGTTATGGCTGGGGAGGGAAAGCGCAAGAGAAGAGACACAAAGCGACAACATAGGAAAAGTTGCCTTGTCTGTCTCCTGTAGTCGTGAAATAAATTATATTGGGAATATGGTAAAGCAAAAACAATAAAAATGCGTATAATATACGTAATATAATAAGTATTTGCTTACTAAGGATCTAAAAGCATATTGATTAGTTGTACATAAATTATGCAAAGGATACGCCGCGTATCTATAGAACATTCCAGATAGAGAGATAAACAAACTTTTACGAGGGAGACTCTTTGAGTTAGTCTGAACAGACAGACAGAAAGGGAGAAAAACTGGGGGGGGGTTGCTTTTGAAACTTTGGTCGGTCTAAGTTGATGTCAACAAACTTGTTTACGTTCTTTCTTGTTGCTGGTGTTTTTTAATTATTAGTGTATGGAGGGAGGGGACATAAAAGTCATGCAGACAGAGTCAGAGACAGTGGTAGCATAGTGCACGTGAGCTGTTCCTATTCATATATGTATGCATGCATGTATGTATGTATGAATGTATATATGTATGTATGTATGTTATGGCAATAAACCGGCGTGACTCAGTTAGAGCAAAGGAACATGGAAGCTAGAAATAAGATGATATGAAAATACAAAAGATATTCCAGTGCACAAGAGAAAGTTGCTGGGCTGCGGTGGGGGGATTAAACCTGTTGAAAATAAAAGTTTTAAGAATTAAGAAAAGTTTGTCGAAGCGTCGCTATGTCTCAACTGAAAAGCTGATCCCATGATCCCAGTGTAGTCTGAAAGTTTTCAGGTCTGCTTTGCTTTGCTGTCGTTCAATTTCATTTGCCTATTTTGATGCTAAGTTCCCAAAGTTGAACTTAATGAGAAGGGCAAGTGATAGAGCAAATCAGACTTGAAGAAACTGACAGACAAGTGTTTGGAAGTTCACAACATTTTAGTTGTTGCTGTTGTCGTTGAAATAGCGCGTATGTGAGTATTTAATGCCCGTCTCTCTACTTTAGATGAGCTTAGACGTTTGAGTTAAGCTTATACTGGTATCGCAAGATGCTATAACTAGAATCTGGTAGTTGTTTCTGACAGTGAGACTACAGTTATTGTCAGAGCTGTTGTGAGAAGACAATTTTTTGTCAAGTATATATAGTATGTAAGTATAGAAAAGATTGAAAATTATTTATGTAAAACAGGTGTGTTTGTGTTAGTGTTATAAATTATGTATGTATAGTCAGTCATATATATACTTATTACTCACTCCTAATTTCATAAACAAAGTTAATGGTTAATAATACCAAGAGTACATATAATACTGAACGCAGATAGCGCCTTTGCTTATGCTTATCTGGGACGTCAAATTATTTAGTATGCAGTTTCATATGATGTCCTATAAAGTGGATTGAAGTAAACATGAATTACGCAATTGAATGCCTTTGTCGACTGACTCAGAACTGTTGTTTTGACAGTGATAAGCTTATATATATTTTACGGTCGCCTACATAGGTTGCGCTAGCACTACAGGAATGCAGTGCTGTCGTGTGCTGATAATTGATAATGAACCTTTACTTAGTTTACCTATATTTGTACGTAGGCAAATAAGGTACTCCTTCAACAAGCTTATGTATGTAGCTTGTGTATACTGTTTTTCTCATAATAAGGAATACATTAACATTATTTTATAGAGGGAAGCTGTGTGCATTTATATGACTTCTTCAATCCTGCTCTATTGAAGCGCCCTGAAATTATATTAATTAGCCGCCCTTTATATGTGCTTTCTTTCTTCACATAATTTTATATATACATGAGCAGCACAAACAAACAGAATATTAGAATGAAAGCTCCAGGAAAAGTTTGTATTAAAAGGAACTACTTCCTTATTTTTGTTTTCGGCCCTTAGGATACGAAGTGGACGGAAGCCTTCTTTTGTGACCCTAGAGATTAGCATAAAGGAAGAAAGCCTTGTTTTGTGTATCACTAGTCAGTCTATAAACAAGTTTATTCCAGTACTATTCTTGTGCAGGAGGAAACGGGCAGGGATAAATTCAGCATCAGTTTACTTAATATACACTTCTGTTTTGTTGAACAACGACTGGAATAATACGAAAACAAATCAAGGAACTTGCTGTAGCCAGGGTAGGGTTGATTTGTTTGTGTAACCCTCTCGCACCTTGCCCACCTAAGAACGAAGTAGAAATATTTATCGTATAACTTTTGGAAAATAATTCTATAACTGTTTGTTTGATTCTTTTTGTTTTTGTAGTTTGTTGCTGAAACACCACCACACCTCACCACGTATATACATATTGACTAACGCTTCTTCAAGGTAACCCTAGACGCCAAGGAAAATCTAGAGTTGAGTTTAGTTGACCAAATCAGCGCAGTTTCGCAATGATCATTGGGATCTTATGTGACAGTTGAAGTGGCCTGATCTTAGCTTAGAAGACATATTTTCATCAGTAAGGTCTGTCCATTTAATTCCTAGGTCATGGTGGGAAGAGAGAGGTCTTGATGAATTGATAAACTCGGGACAAAAATGTTGACAACTTGTTGAAGTCTTCTATTTTTTCTTACTTTTCAAAAGTTCCAGACATGTGTGTGCAGATAAACTGAATTCACGTGAGGCAGGAGCTTTGGAATTGTTGGATCGCTTTTTCCTAATTAAGGATTGACGTTTCTGTTAATCTCAGGATTTCACGTGAATGTTTTCGTTAGCTTATGGTTACGGTAGCTGTGGACGTTTGGACACTTGTAATGGGGCTACACTGTCTCGTAGGGAAGGAAGGAAGAAATCAGGGTTAGAAAAAAGTGTCTGCTAATTGTGATTTCCTCTTGGGGCCAGTGTTATCAACGCCTATTCCTGGATCAGGTCCCTTTACCTTATAACCTTATATACATATTAGATATCTTGAAGTTACATATCTTTAACACATGAAATTGACCCTAGGCTGCTAACATTGATCCGAGTTTATGGACAGTTTATGGAATTAACAAATAGAAATTTGAACAATTCGCAGCTTAAAATTCAATTATACACGCTGGGACGCACTTTTTAAGAAAAGTTGGTGACAGAAATTGTGATTCCTTTTGGCTTTTTAATTTTCAAGTTCGTTCGTTCATACCAGCTCAGTTTTGCATACATACAACTTTTGCTTGTTTTGATTTTGTGGCACAATTTTGTTACACAATCAAGGCGATTGACTTCAAATTTGGCGGACATGGATTTGAACAAATTTCCGATCGATCTGCATCAAAACTTTGAACACTAGAAACTTTTGTTTTCAATTGTTGAAGTGGAACGAATGTTTGCAAACTCTGGTTTGTCAAAAATTTGTGTGCACTTGGTCAGAGTTTTGTAGAAGTTTTCAAACATTTTTTGAAAAATTCGAAAGTTTTTTACTGTTTGAATTACGTACATATATATCCGGATATGTCCAGGAGAGCCGAGAGGGTGAACGAATTGACGAAATTGTTGTCCCGGTTTTCCTGTAAAGTTGAATATAGCTGTTTTCTGGTTCCCAGAGCAGGAACCTATGTAACGTCCGCTTTTCGATTCAGCTTTTCGCTAGCTCAATATACACTAAGATCTAAGGTTAGGAAATAAACTTACACGTGTGTATACTAAGGTAAGGAAACGCTGAATTGAAGAAACAGATTTCAGATTTGTATTCTCCGACGGCTAAACCCATGTATAACTTTTTAGCGAAATGGAGAAAAAATTTTCGGTCCGTCTTGCCTCCTTTTAAAAATCGGAAGAAACAAATTTCGCGAAATTAAAAGTTTTGCAATATTTGAACATACAAATGGTCGAAAACATACCCACACTAAATTTTAGCTAGATTGCTCGGTTTGAATTTTTAGCACTGGGAATGACGAAAAGGGCGGCGGATAATTTACTGAATCAAGACTTCTTGATTTTCGCTGCCATCAATGGCAAACTGGATTTTAGCTGAATAAGGTTATTTTCCAGTTGTGCTAACGAAAATTTCAGTTGGATACCTACATCAGATTCAAAAATAGACTGTGAGAATTTCCTAAAGAAGTCTAAAACAATTTGTGATCAAAAATTGCTTGCCAATTTCTAGAATTAGCTAATTCTAACTTTTGCCGAATATATATTGGCCGAAATCGGCAAGGCCTTTTGGTCGTTTCTAGAATTTTGCAAGGCCACTGCCTATGCTAAAATTCAGCAAAAACTTTGCCGATGTGTGGAATTCGGCATGGCTTTTGCCGATTTCTAGAAATGAGCAAATTTGCTTGCCACACACACACACACACACACACACACACACACACACACACACACACACACACACACACACACACACACACACACACACACACACACACACACACACACACACACACACACACACACACACACACACACACACACACACACACACACACACACACACACACACACACACACACACACACACACACACACACACACACACACACACACACACACACACACACACACACACACACACACACACACACACACACACACACACACACACACACACACACACACACACACACACACACACACACACACACACACACACACACACACACACACACACACACACACACACACACACACACACACACACACACACACACACACGCACGCGCACACACGCGCGCGCGCGCGCCGCAGTAACGATATACATATATGTCATTAAGATTAGGACTTACTTCGGATTAAACTAAAGATTGGGATAATTCCAGCTTTTGAATGGGTAAACTGGCAGAAAGCTAAGCTAGCCTTGTGCTAATCCCCAGATATTGTTAATCCAATTTGTTACAATCCACTATTACACGCAACAGACGTGTAAATGGAAGGAAAGTTGACTTCGAATGAAGCTGTCACACATGGAACTGAAATATTGTGAAATGTTGTTATTTTTAGAAGCTTGAACATGACGCTAGTATTTATTGGTCATGATGAAAAATAATTTAAACCGTTGTCAGTATTTATTCTGTATCACCCACCGAAAAATTTATGAGAGTCTGTATATAGTCTGTAATTTTTATTGTTTAGAACAGATGGTCTAGCGATTTAATGTGTAGGAGCTTAAAATGTTAAAATGACACACATTCTGATAGACCCAGAAAATTGTGTGCTCTAACTTTCAAGCAGCATTTCTGTACTGACTGCTAATGTTTAGATTACGTGCCTGCTTTCCGTTCACCGTTTGTCAGTTGTAAATTAATTAGATTTTGAAAGTTTGTATATATATATATATATATATATATATATATATATATATATATATATATATATATATATATATATATATATATATATTAAGGTAAGGCCTAACCACTCAGACGCAAGAGCCCCCGCACCCGACCCGGCTCCGGTTAGCGGATAAAATGGCAGAGGACAGCCTAAGCCTCCTCACGGGAAAAGTTTATTTCTGAAAAGATCCAGTATATACGTATGTAGTGCTTTCTTCAAAACTTCTATATAAACTTTATTTTGACGTCAGTGCCGGCCCATTAGCTTGAAATTGGCTAAATGAAGGCCTATTTATGTATATATATATATATATATATATATATATATACCTATATATAATGTGCATATACCTATGTTTTTGTATATACAACAAGTAAGCTAGAGCGGCTAAATTTGGCTGGAAAATGGATTTTCCTCATCTATTAATAGATAACCGCCCAGACACCTTTTTAGATATCAGCGAGATCGTATCCTAATTAGGATAGAACTTCGTGCGCAAATCCTGATCAAGCTTATTTTTGTCTAAACAACACTGAATCAGTAAACAGGCGGAAGGGTTGAACGACGTGGTTATTTGGTTATTGGAAATTGTGTTTAATAAAGTTTTTGATGAAAATGAATGGAATCAAATGAACTGAGTACTATGATTGCATTATGTACGCATACATAGCTGCGAATTTGACAAAAGCATCGTGCGTTTAGCCCTGCTTATATATTTTTCATAACAGTTTTTGCCAAATCAAGACTTTTCTTCAAAGCAAACAACATTACATATATATTTATATATGTTTCCGGGTAGAAGTTTCTGAAGGAAATTTCTACTGTCGGTGGTCCCTGGCAGCAGTTAGTCAAAGAAGGGCCAAATAATATTTGCTGATTAAATTTGGTTGGTAATAAAATGCTAATTTTGTACGGCTTTTCGGAAACTTGATGCTTAACAAACCTGCTCTACAAAAACTGGACTGTTGCCATGTAGTTTGTATATATATGAGTGTCCTGGCTAGTGCAGTGTTAGCTCTTGGGGCGGGTTTGCATACTTAGGTCAGGAGTCAGGACCAAACTATACATGTGCTTGGGGGAGTTTGTGGGGGGGGGGGGTTCCCTCCAGACCTGGAGCCCACCCCCCCCCCCAATGGCTCCCAACCCCCCCCCCCCAGAATCCGCATTTTCCGTTTTTTTGGGCAACAAAACCGGGCCGCCGGTTCACCCTCCCCTCCTGCACATGTCTGGACCAAACCCTGTTAATTTTGGAATTCGGTAATCACAAATCAATCAGGACTTGGAGTTTAACTTTGTGATTTCTCTTGCATATGCTAGAGATATACCCTATCCATCCTCACTCTACCATAGACTCCACTGAGGTGCTCTTTACCAGATCTAAAGAAATCTAGTTCTTTCTATGCAGATCTCAAAATAGACTCATAAAAGTTCGCTTTGTTATACTCAGACAGTGACTCATTCCCTTTTCTATTATGTCAGTTGAAACTTTTGTAACCCGTGTAGGCTGAAGTTATATCCGTCTGCCGGGATGCAGTTCGGGTAAAATAGTTTTTACGATTCCAATCATGTGACTTCTATGCAGTGGATATAAAGAAGGATAAAGATGGCTTATTGTAGATATATACGTATGTATACGTTAGTTGGACTTGAAGTGATTAATTGAGGGGGTAAACACATTGATAGAGATTACCATCCTCACTGTTTATTGATAGGATTTATATAATTTGATTGCCTGATTGGTTTCTATTGCCTTTTCCGGAAGGATTCAAATTGGACCAGCCAGATCCAGTATATATAACCAATAAGTTTGAAATGTAGTAAAAAAAGTCTTAACCATTGAGATATACCTCCGTGACCCGTCCCGCTGCAGGACATGGGATGCCTCATTCTCGGACGGATTTTTGGTCGTAGAGCAAGCAGGAAAGTAAAAATGTCGTACAGGCGTGCGCATCTATGATTTGTATCTCATGTTACCTATACAGGAATGGATTTGCTACTCTAACTTAAACTGAACTAACTCGCTTACTAATAATGATACACCAGTGTTTGTCCAGCGAAACTAGAAATACCTATACACACGTCAGGAAGTGAAGTTGACTTAAGGTTCTTACTTCTTACCCTCCCACTCGTCCATACACTTCTGTCCACCTTCCTCCATAGGAAGTCTTTGCTTCGCCAGCTCTTTACGGCGACTACAAGTGAAACTGTAAAATACATTGGCAATGTAAACGTTCATCATGAAGCTAATAGATTGCCAATTGTTCCAATGAATCTGGGTGTCTCATTAAATCGTTTCTGTTTGTGACAGGATCATCACTATCACAGGAAGAGTTTGAGTCAGACGAAAAAGAAAAGCAGACGAAAAAGAAAGATGAAAAACAGAAAGATTAGGCTTTATATTGCTGTTAGTCTTTATGTATTGCAGCTAAAAACTGATCTACAGGACAACACGAAATCTGTATTTCATGTCTCCCTCATTGGCAGGAGCAGTTTTCTCTTTCTGAATAGGATTCCAATCCAATTAGCAGATGAAAACACATACAAAAGCTTATTTGCTATATTTATTACGTATATAATGATAAGTAGAAATTGAATAACACAGGAATATCCTCTTAGTGATGGTGGTATGTTTTTGACTTAATCCCCCCAACTTGTCCCAACCAACCGTTTGTCAGTTTTTGACACCATGCCAAAGCAAACTAAGCAGAAAGCTGAAGAAATAGCAGACAGCACAGCTCAGTGCTTGTTTGTTATCATCCCTTGCCAGAGGAGCGTTGGCATAGACCTCCGAGTCTTATACAAACAGCTGGAACAAATATATATTACCTGCACTTTTTACATACGTATATAGCTATATAGAGTTCGTTACCTTGCATACTCATGCTCAGTCGGTTCACCTTAACTTTCATGCACAAACATAACACACTCTCTTCTAACAGACCGATTTCAGAGGAGGGGTATAATACGTACGTACGGATGGTAAATATGTTATTCAGTTTTCAGTCAACTATTGTTACACTCTAAAGCTCTAGAAACGGTACTGAAGATCGTCTGTTCGTCCTGTAGAAAAGCTTCTTCATGTTTTCCTTACAATGTTTGGTTCATTCGTGCTCAAGCTTTCAGTTCACCTGATTTTGCTGAAAACCTGAGAGAGAGCTGAGCTGAGTGATATGAATCTGGCTGTCTGTATCACAGACGCTCATGATGAGTGAGTGAGCGACAGTGAGTTGATCAAAACAACCTATTGTTATCTCCTCAGTCCAAGTCATCGGATGAATGAAGAAAATGTCAAAGTAAAAGAAACAGCAGACGAAAACAGTGTCTAGTGGGTTCTAAAAGTTTCGTAAAAGTGGTAGAAACAGATGATAAAGACCTGACCTGTTATACACTGAAACGGGATTAAATCAAATTATGTATTAGTCACTACCGATTTCCCAAACTAAGCGAACATTGTACGTATATAGGACAATAAGATAGCAACATACTTACAGTAGCAGGAAAACGTGAGCTCAAATTTTTGGTATTAGTTCCGTAATCTAGGCATGTTTTCCAGTTCTAGCACTGTAGAATGCAAAAAGTCTCAAAAATGGTTCCTATTTTGGGGACGCCCCGTCGACTGGAGACAACACCCGCGTAAACAAAGCTTTTGCTAAAATTAAGTCTGGTAGTATACATGCGATGAAGTTAGGATTTTGCTGATTGCTCAGTTAATTATATACTATTCCCATCGAAAACAACGCGTGCAAGAAACTAACGTAACAAAACTTAGCACGAAAAGTATATACTGCTCAATAATACATAAACGTGTGATTTACCGTAAACTTCATAATGCTTTAGTAAAAGCGTCATCTGCAGGCAGAACCCACATAAACAGAAGTAAACATGTAAACATGGTTGTTATGGTGTTAAATCGCGTGGAAAATATACCATATTATTATGGTGACTGAAAAACGTGGCCTCATTACAAAACGAACAAAGTCTAACTTTACTGTTGTGCTGGTGTGTTTGTAAAGTTGTCGATTTCAAAATTCTACAATCTTCCATGAAATCAAAACATTTACACTGTCTATACTGTACATGTATGCATACGTATATACATGCGTACATTTGCTTTTGTTGTAAACCTTAGTATATTTATATAGTATATATATATATTTAGCCGCACTATGTTTATGCACCAGATTTTGTCGTTTAACTGCGGCGGCATTCTTGGCGCAGTTTATAATAACAAGAAATCTCTGCAATCTGCATTGTCGAAATAAACAACCTGCAGGGTTGAAAAGTGAAATAGTTGTTTAAGAACTTTCATATCTCGCATATTTTGAAAATTCAGTTAAATCAAAGATCGACAGATTGCTAGTGACTGCCGCTGTCCTCTAGTTGTAGTCGCAACCTTGTTGGAAAACATTTAAATTTGGTCTTTGATTGGTTCATGATGGTTTCGGAGGTGGCATCTGAAACCAGGAACAGGAACAAGCAAGAACGAGGTCTGATTGCAGGAATAGAATTAGCAACAAGGGTTTAATTTCTGGAACAAAAACGTATTGGACCGGATCGGTAGGCCTGGTGGATCGGTCTGGATCGAATCGCTTTAGTCAGTCGGACCGGCGATCTGACTAAATACCAAACATCACACTGTAAAACAGCACTTTTTGCCTACACGTAACTAAAATAGACTTCATGTGCCTTCAATTTTACGTATATATAGTCAAGCGGGGAAAAACCCCATTTTAATATGCGGGGAAAACCTACCTCCAGTGTGGGCTTACCAGTATGAGCTAATAGGATTTTAATAGTATATCGTCAAGAGCATCCAAAATAACCCTAGAGGCTGCATTATTGTCGCTCCCGCTGCTTCCCTGCAAATTTTTGGGAACTTTGAAATTTTCGAAAATTGTGGTCCGTCCAAGTGCCGGAATTTGACGAAATTTGTCTGGCCACCCTGAACTAGGTACTGGAAAGACCTAGACCAAAGCGCATTGTATGTATGTGTAGGGCATCTGTTGCGCTTCATGACGATATATGCCACACTGCTCTAACCCCTTCGGTGCGACCTGGAGGTGACCTTAAGTTAGCGGGAAAAACCCATCGGCGAGGAAAAAACCCGTTTTTCAAAATTGAATATTTTGTAACCATTAGCAGAAAACCTTAAATGAACACATCAGAGATGAAACCGGGTCACCGGGTCACCGGGTCAGTTCGGGTCACTATATGGACCGGGTCACCGGGTCACCGGGTCAGGAGCTCTGACCCGGTCTTGACCCGGTATTTCTGATTGGGGAATTTTTTGCTGTTATTTCATATCTTTCAGATTTTTTCCAGTTTTCTTACAACTGAAAACTTCAATAATTACTCAAAAAAACTAGCAACAGAAATATTCTTAGCTTAATAGTGCAGATTTTTAAATGCTTGTCGCGGTAGTAGTGTCCTCATAATATTTGTACTGTCATGTCAAGCTTAGATAGTTTTGAAACAACAATGATTTCATTGAATCTTAACTAGAAAATTAATATTATTACATGGGCCCTTATAGCCAGAAATTTTTACTTTAAAATTTAAAATTTTCCATGCTCCATCTACTGTAAGTAATTTTTCACTGATGCTATCATTTTCTGAAAAGGAGTTCAGGCTGTGTGTTTCAAATCTCGGTAAGAAGAAAAATGTCAGCAAAACAAGGTTTACAGATTATGAGTTTTGCTTTGCATGTTTTGCAATTGTTGTGGCTTACTATCTTTAGGAACTAATGGAGTTGTGATTGATTTTATTCATACAATATATTGTCTGAATCCTAGCCATAAGCAAGAATATTTCATCTCCGCTGAGTGAAACCTCAACCATACAGCTAAATAAAATATTTTGCTAAAATATATAATGATAAAACACACAAGTGCTAATGTTAAGCCATATAATTGGAATTAGATGATGTGATGGCTTTGGCAAAATGTTTTGTTAAATTTGTTTGATTCAAAAATCTATGTAGTTTACTTCAGATCATATTGAATGCGAAATCGTGCAAATCGGTTTTGATTTATTCCGGTTTACTTACAGTACATACTTTCCAACGTACTAAAGTAAAAGCAAAAAGGAAAGCAAAAATTTTGCCCAACTTCTTAGTTTAGACGCAAAAAATGTCCGAAAAGGTAAAAAAACACTCGCCGCACCCCAATATAAGTATTTTTAATTTTTCCAAGCTTAAACCTGAATTTTCAGAAATACCGGGTCACCGGGTCATCGGGTCACCGGGTCAGGGGTCGACCGGGTCACCGGGTCACCGGGTCAGCAAATAGTGACCCGGTTTCATCTCTGAAACACATTCTTGTGCTTAATAGAGTCTGTTAATTAAATTAGTATAGGTTTTACCTAGCTTCTTTCCTTTATGTGTGGTCCAGGAGACCGAAATCTGGAATGGTGCCATTTCAAGCCAAATTTTTCAATTTCGTCAAAAATAGCGGATTTTTCACTAAAATAGGTCGGACTTGGCTTTAAACGCAATAAAAACACTTTTTCTATGTGATAGGATGCTTAAAATGCAAAAATTAAGCAAATTTCAAAAATTTCCAAAATTTGCCTATGTTTACGTGTTAAACATACAAAATTTTCCAAATTCAATTTTTCCTGAAATTTTTCAAAAATGTTGGCATTTTTCGATATAGACTAGAGATGCACCGGGGCTGCCACTACCGGGGCCGGGGCCGGGGCCGGGGCCTAGAAATTGGGGGTCCAAATCGAAAATTTTCAAAAAATTTTCTTGAAAATTTAAATTTATCAATAATTTTTGATATACAAACGTTACTATCGTTGTTTTCATTCATATCAGCGGGAAAACAAACGATTTGTAACACTTTTTGACTTTCGAAAATTAAAAATTTTGGTCAAAAAATGTCAAAAATTTACAAAATTTTGCTAATTTTTGGCCCCGGTCGGTACCGGGGCCGGGGCCTGACTACCGGGGCCGGGGCCGGGGCCGGGGCCAGGCCGCGGTGCATCCCTAATATAGACCTATTAAAAACAACTAGCTTTTTCGAATGGCACCGTCGAAATTGTTCTGGCACGCTTCCAGCAAAACATCCGGGTGGGTTTTTTCCTGCCGATCGGTTTTTCCCCGATTGGGTTTTTCCCGACACGAAAAACTTTAATTTCTCCATAACGACAGGGCCAAGGGAGACAAACTATACCTCATTCGAAAGCTTAGGGCAAACCCTAATTAAATATAGTATCAAAGTCGTGCTAGCCCAAGCCAGTCGAAAGTTCTGGTCCAAGAAAGAAAAAGTGGGTTTTCCCCCGCTTGACTATATATTGTTATTCTCTTTCAGTAAGCTGGGCTTTAGTTGACTCTATAACTACGTTGTGAGTATATACGTACGGTGTTACTCTAACTTACAATACGTTTACTCTAACTTTACTTAGACTGTCCCTGAAATTACACCCGTATATAATTACACGCGAACTAACCCTTGTCTTGTACCTGTTCCTGAGATTAGACTCTAGTTCCCTATTCGGGTCTTATCTCGAATATCCCCCCAACACTCAAAATCCTTAAAACGTGACCAAATGAGCTAAAATTTGGTGGTATGTTTTGGACTACGCTCTGTTCAAATATCGCAAAATTTTTTAATTTCGCGATATTAGTTTTTTCGATTTCCAAGGGAAACCGAAAAATTTTTGTCTTCGATTTTGCTGAAAACATGTAATATAATGTGGTTTTCGGGGTCGTACATCTTCGGCTTAAATCTTTAGCTTATACTGAGCAAAGGAAATGCTGAATCGAAAAATTGATTTCAGATTGGTGTTCTTCGTCCCCGAGAGCCTCTATGCATACAAGTAGTATAAAAATACCGCTTCTGGCTCAGAGGCGCAGGAGGCGCCTGAGGCAGATCCTATGCAAAAAGTTTGTGGCGCTTGGGACACCTGAATTCCAACACACTGCTACAATATAACCAGTTTAAACTGGTTTCTGTTATCTAATTTCCTACCTATAAGTTCATTGAGTTAAGTTTTCATACTATTCATTATTCATAATTTTATCTGTCAACTACTACACTCATTCCTGAATGAAGAACAGGACAATGAATAACTCTAATGTTTGTTATATGCTTATACTTATCCTATTCAGAAAAAAAGACAAAGTCTTTGGTGTTTCTTTATTTACAGGAACAAACTACACAATATCACAATGACCATACGACAAGCTATTAATCCCATCGTCTAAGATGTAACGCTTATCATCAAAAGCAGACAACCTAATTTTGTTGGAAGTTAAAGTGAATAGTTGATGCTTATCGCTTCTGATCATATTCATTACATTTCGACGAAGAGATTTGTCAAACAAAGTTTCCACATAATCAGTATGAGTAAGATAACGTTTAACAACATACTTTTTAACACCCTTTGCCCTCTTTTTAGCCTCCCCACCACACAAAATACTGTACATTTTAGCCCGCAACCCACAAAACTCAGAAATGGGACTACCATTCGTCTCATCTTTCATTTTCCCCATTACCTTTTTATTGGTTGTGGAAAACAAAAAATGATCGGAAGGATAGTCACTAAAGTCAAACAAATGAGCATCAATAGACATATCTTTATATACATCATTACTTTCAATGAAATAACATAAACTATCAGTATCAGTAAATAATAATTTACAATTATCCTTATATTTGGGTACAACATAATTATAGTGGAAATCATACATGAGCAGCTTTGACAAGTCAAGCACACTAAACCCAACATAGATGGGCTTATTGAGCTCGACCGTCGCTCGACTCATACAGACTGCTACCAAGTCCTCATTAAAAGCAGTTGCCCGCTCAAAACGAGGATTTGATACCAATTTGCTGAACCGAGCCTGGTCACATACAAGTTCCACATTTATATATTTACGCACATTTTCCATAGTCTTGCCAAAAACAGAATTATTTAACAACTTAAACAAATTCTTTTAAAAATCATTTTTTGCAGCCTTGCGCATCTCAGTGTTGAAGCTGATGTATTTATGCATCCATGCAGATTGTCGAAAAGCAAGGACACGATGCACTCGCTCTAATTTCAAGCCCAGTGATAAATAAAGTTTTAGATTACGAAAATGAATAATATACTTTTGTTTATTGCAAAGATTGGGCACGAGCTTGTGCACCTTTGAATCAGCTACATTGAGATCTGCTTTCAGCTGTTTACAATATGGTGACAACATATCATCAGAAATGATCAATTTCTCAGGAGCAAGTGGATAGCCATTGAGCAATGAATGAAGTTCTTTTGGATACCCCAGATCAACTTCTAAAACATACCCCTCCTCCCCGTCCACATCAACTGTAGACCAATCAATTTTCTCAATTTCAGACTGTGAAAGCCAATGAAACTTTGCACAAGGTTGTTTTTGACTCATAGCCCACCCATATAAATTGTTAGCATCAAGATATAAGATATAAGTTGTTGGTAGTGAACTATCATATTCATCCAGATAGGGGTTATTCGCTTTGGCATAACGATGAGAAATCATCGCTACACCTCCCCACAGTACCTTGTTCAAAAAACATGTACTGATTGTTGTCTTTGAGAAGCTCCAGCCTAACGTCAGTCAGTTTTAGACAAGCATCCCATCCAAAACTAGGTAATGTAATGTAATGGATAGGATCCAAGTCATAATGCTGAAGACAAAAAGCTCTAAAGTTCTCAAACACATCAGCCAGCAACAGTACATCACTTAATAAATATAAATCATGATATCCACCAAGTGTCTGTACATTAAAGCTTTGCCATACCTTAACGGCATGGTCATAGTCAGAGTCTGTAATGTCTTGTTCTGTTAGACGACTGTAGAATGCATCTTTTGATGGGAGTCCAATTTCATCAAATCGATCCCAGCAGTCCATGTAGTCGTATGGATAGACGCCTTTCGAGTCAGCAGGGACAT
>JASAND010026217.1:0-54001 GCA_030248195.1 Trissonchulus latispiculum | reverse complement strand
CATATGTATATAGCTCATGGTCAATAAGCAGAAAATTGCTATATGGTCCTAAAAAATACATCGTTGTGTAAAGTGGTCCTGGTTTTAGACCTTAGGTCCTGGTCCTTGGGAGTGGTCCTGAGGGTTGTCCTGACTTTAAGATCATTGGTCCTGGTCCTGGGGAGGGGTCCTGATGTGGTCCTGAAAAGTGGTCCTGGTTTTAGACCCTTGGTCCTGGTTCCGGTCCTAAAAACTGGTCCTGGTCCTGGTCCTGGTCCTGCTTTTAGTCCCCACCGTTGGCGAGGAGAGGCTTCCTCAGGGCTAGCTCTCCCCAAGCTAGGTGTGCTATCCATTGTGGGCGTAATCCTAGTAGTGGCTTGTACTACTACCTCGGCATTCCCACCACAGAACATAGTGTGGATTATTTATCTACATGCACTATCCTTCTATTCTAACTCCTGAAAACCTCCATTTAAATACCAAGAATGCAAATTAGGGTTAGCTACGGGTTCAGTTTGCAACACGTACACAGTTTTCTGAATTCAAAGTTTAGTCAGCGTTAGGTAGTCACTGGCATAAGTGGTTGGGCGTGGGTTGTTCCTGTTTGATTGGCGCCTGGGCAGCTTCAGACGAGTTGAACTTAGTATTTTTGTTAATCAATCTTGAAGTTTGTTTGATCATTCTAATTGTTACAATTTGTTGATGAAACTCCTTATTTGAATATTTCGATTTAAAGTACTCTTGTTCTGATTCTCTTTTTTAATCTTAGTATTTTCACAGAGAGGCACGACAGGAGAAAGTCCAGGCATACACTACTGAAAATATATAGAACCTGCAAAATCAATCTCCGTTTACTTACAACCAGCATCGACAAAGTCCTTTTCCATTTTTACAGCAGCGATAGCATGTACATATCAGCAAATCATAACAGAGAACCCGCTAAATGTCACACTCTCATCTACTATGTACTCTTGGCTTAACGCAGTTCTGGAGCATAACTTAAATTTCTCAATGAAACCACATACAATACTTTAATTTCTCAATGAAACTAAATATAAATAAAATACCTTGGATTAAAACCTAAATTTTTGTGATCTAACACCATAATTTACTCGCAACAGATGTAAAATTCTAAACTCACTTAGTACCAAAAAACAGATATGGATTTTATGTTAAGAACGAAGTTGACTTCTCTGTTAAAATTAACTACATTTTCCATTTAGACTAATTTTATAATTATTTTTATCTGAAAACAATAACTCATTTCCAATTTAGACTTTTGTAGTAACTTTACTAGTTGAGCGTAAAACGGATGAGAGCAGAAAGTCAACAGCAGATATAAATTTAACCGATCCGATCCGATGCGGCGATCCGAAATGATTTCTCAAAAAAGCTAAATGGAACTGGATTTAAAGTTGGTTTTTGCCTTTGTCAAAGAGTACCTTACACACTAGTTTCACTAAAATTCCTCTTACTTTATTATTCCGTATTACCAATGCGCAATTGTGTAAAATTATATAGATTTAGCAAAAGAAGTAAAATTACTCAAAACAGTGAGGCAGATGATGATCACGCCTGTATTAACATACAAATTTAACATGAAAACTTTAAGATAATATAAATTTAACATTTCAGTGAAAACTAAAAATTTTTGATATATATATATATATATATATATATATATAAAAAAAAAAAAAAAAAAAAAAAAAAAAATATATATATATATTATTCCATCTGCAAAGTAAAAATTTATTAACTTGATGTTCCAGACACCGAACTTGAAGTTGTAAATTTTTGGATCGCCGATCAAACTAACATTTTTCTCGGAATCTGACTCTGCAGCTTGTACAGGCAAAACAGACTAAAAACCTTTTAAAAACATTGGTGGAAGTAAATTTTGTATGAACACCGAGTTTGACTCCTTCGGTTTTTGGAACAAAGCCACACAGAGTTCAACCACAAAACTTCACTCTGAAATACAGACAAAAATAAAAGGGCAATATTGGTCATAGATTTCTGAGAGTTCTGCATTAATTCATTTTTCATTACTACTTAGCAGCAGCAACAGCGGATGCAACAAAAGCATATTGATGCTAGAGGTAGATGCATTGCATAAAATTATATGCATGTAAAAATATTAGATTTCTGTAACAAATTGTTACCAACTGAGTGCTAAGCTTGAGAGAGACTCGAAACCAAAATAAAGTTTGGTTGGTAGAAGGAAAATACTGGACTAACAAGGTAAGCGACTCAAACAGTGCAGTGATCGAAGTTCCGTTCACTCACATGCGTTAAGCTTTGGTTTAATCTTTATGTGATGCTGCGTAACGTTTGAGGCCGGCCGGCCTAAGCCGGCCGACGACTTTACTCCTCGCCGGCCGGCCGCCGGCTACCGGCCGGTCTATGGACTCACCAGTCACCGGCAGCCGGCCGGTGAAACCCCGGCTGGCCTCAAACACTACAGTTAGATATCAAGTCGGATCGCCGATCCGCTACCTGACTCCAAGCGATCCGATCCGGACCGGATCCAGCAGGTCTACTCGATCCGATCCGATCCGACCTTCATATCGCGACTCGGATCAATTTTGCCGATCCGATCCGTTATCACTATCTCATGAAAAAGTTAATCACCAAGAGGCTAGCTCGTATAAACATATGCTCGACATTTGATCAACCAACTGAATGTTGAAACAATCTGTGAGCGTTTTCAGTTTCAGAATTCAATTTAGAAACAGATAAAGTCGACAAAAACTAAATCTTAATGAGCCATGGGAATTAGTGTAGGGAGTTTGGATCACGTGGCATTAAGTAAGAATCACCAAGCTGGCAAGATCATATCAGTCACCATTGACACCATCTAGTAGTTAATTGGTATTTTTACTGGAAGTTTAGTATAGAGAATAACGCAGAGCTCTGGCAAATATCACTAATTTGGTGCGATCATTTTTGATTAAATCCTGTGAATCTAAAGGATCAGACTATCGACTTCCACATACTTAACATTGCTTTAACAGGAATGTAATGAACAAAAAATCGTTACAGCAAAGTAAATTTAACATTTTAAAATCAAAACTAAAAATAGAAAACGCAAAATGTTTTAAGGTGCTGGTATCCTTTTGTGCAGTGCATTTGTGGTGATTTTGTGGGGATTTTTTGCAACGCTATAACTTTCGCAATTTTGGGAGTTGGAAAGAGATTTATACATTGTTTTAAAGCTTATGATCTGTACATTCATATGAGCTTATCAAACTAGCAAAATTAGCAAAAAATAGCAAAAATTTTCTCACATGCTGACATCTGACAGGCGAAATATAGACTAAAAATTTTTGAACATCGATTTCTCAAAACTGTAGAATCGGCCAAAATTTCTTCTTAAAGTATGATGATATGAAATTAGAAAATAATGCAACTAGGAAATTTTTTTGGATTTTATTCAAACAAGACTCAATACTCAGAAAATCGGAATATGTGCGATGACACAAATTTAGCAAATTTGTATTCATTTTCTCGCAACTGGAGATGTTTTAGCTCAAACTGAGAAAAATTCCCTCCACAATAATGTAAAATTTCATTCATTCAAGAATCACGCGAAACTATTAGAGAGTTTTCAAGAAATCGATGTTCAAAACAAAAAAATACAGGAAGCCTTGCTAAATGGTTTTCATATTCTAAATAAATTCGAATCAAAAGCAGCTATTATGTGGCTGATGAAAATGTGCACTGGACGATTTATCGATTGAGTATCAAGAACCCAAATTGTCTGCAAGATTCGTTAGTACTGTAAAAACCGATTTTCTTCTTGAAATGGCACTTTATTGACCCAAAATCGTTTTATTTGGCTATACTGCTCTAACCACAAGAGATAGCTCAAAGGTTGTAAACACATTACCACAATGGTACTGATTCCTGAGGGGTCCGTACCAGCTTTGTGGGCCAAATTTTACCTGCCCTTGTATCCTATCCTAAATTTGGGGGGAGGGTCCAAGCAGGAAAGTGTCTTGAAAAAGTACAATTTGCAAATTTGAAATTAGGTTAAATTAGCTACTTGCAGCCATTTCTGTAGAAAAATATGCAGTTTTCCTCGATTTTTTTGGAAATTTTTCTAAAGTTTAATGCTTTTGGCTATTTTTGGCTAAAATTTTTATTAATTTTTATTTTGACCTGCTTTTTCTGGCACTATCCCTTGTCCCTTGCCCTGATTTTGCTAAAAGTAGTCCTTGTACCGAAGTTCGAATTTTTGAGGGGTCCCTATCCCCCCCCATAACCCCCCCCTTGTTAAAGTGTGGTTGTAAAAGCAAAAATAGTCATTTTGGTGCCCTCTCTTCCAGCCATAACAACCAATCTGGTGTATCGACTACGTACTGAGAGAATATATAATGGCAAAAACCAAAACTTTCTTATCTTAACACCTAAAAATCCAGGACTGGTCCCAGAATGTTAAAGAGCACGAAAATAATGTATTTGGAAAGTTTCATCCACTTTCATAAAGAATTGGAGTTTGTAGGGTCGAATTTACACAAAGCGATACCAGCACCTTAAGAATATATACAAGGAGTAGGACTTAGTCCTCTTTCTTGTATTACTTTGTTTTTCAGCTGTAGTGTTCTTTTATAATAATAAATTTTATACTAACCTAAAAAATTTCGGTGGTTAAAAATTTTCTCAGCTAAGAATATTCACTCTGCTTGATCCAGTTTCATCCGGTTTTTTTTCCGGTTTTAACTGGGCATATATAGGGAGTAATTCGAAGCAGGATCCGACTACCTGTGCCCATGCTGAGTGCTTGCTGTATGTTGCAGAGAAGTAGATAAAAATTGTGAGATTTGATTTGACAGTTCAATGGTTATATATACGATGAATTTTTGGAAAAATCAAATTTGGCCGAATGAATTTTGACGATCAGAAAATTGACCAAATCAAATCGAATTTAAAAAGCACCGCATCAAAACATTGCTAGTTAGGACTTAGGAGCCAGAGTCCTTTGTCCTTATTTGATAATTTTATTAAAAATGGTGTCATATGTTTGGCAACGATTAAAAATACAATGCAATTCATTTGACAATACTCTGCAAAACAAACTTAGTAGGAATGTTGAAAATTGCCTTAAAAATTGAATTACAGTACTACTGTGAAATGTTCTTCGGAAATTCCGAGGGAAAAATTTCATCGTTCTGAGGGAAACAGATCCACGTTTTAGGCACCTCCCACACTGAATTGTATTGAAAATCGATCCGCCGGCACACACATTCGCGAGTGGGTACTCGCAACCCATCAACGTTGGGTACACACGTTACGCAAAAACGGGAGGACCAAAACCAGGATCGATCAGGATCAGGATCCATTTCTGGATCAGGATCAGGATCGGGTGACTAAAAACAGGATCCATTTCAGGATCGGCTAAAAACTTTAGGATCAGCTTCAGCACGCTTATAAGTTCAGGATTCGACTAGGACGGATCCCGAGTTCAGGACGGGTGTTCGAAAACAGGATCCATTTCAGGATCGACGTAATACTCAGGATCAGCTTCAGATCGGCTTAGAAGTTCAGGATTCGACTTGGGCTGGATCGGATCCTGAGCAGGATGGGTGTCCAAAACAGGATCCATCTCAGGATCGGCTTACAACTTCAGGATCAGCATCAGGATCTCTCGGAAGTTCAGGGATTCGGCTTAGGGGCGGATCCTGAGCTTCAGGATCGGGTGTCTAAAACAGGATCCATTTCAGGATCGGCATGAACGTTTCAGGATCCTGAACTTAGGATCCGCCCCTAAGCCGAATCCTGAACTTATGAGCCGATCCTGATGCTGATCCTGAAGTTACAAGCCGATCCTGAAATAGATCCTGTTTTTAGTCACCTGATCCTGAAGTCAGGATCCACCCCCCGCCGAATCCTGAACTTATGAGCCGATCCTGAAGCTGATCCTGAAGTTACAAGCCGATCCCGAAATGGATCCTGTTTTTAGACACCCGATCCTGAACTCAGGATTCCCGCCCCTAGCCCTAAGTCGAATCCTGAACTATAAGCCTATCCTGACGCTGATCCTGAAGTTACAAGCCGATCCCGAAATGGATCCTGTTTCTGGACACCCGATCCTGAAACTAGGATCCACTACTAACCCGATCCTGAAGTTTTAAGCCGATCCCGAAATGGATCTTGGTTTTAGTCACCCGATCCCGAACTCAGGATCCGCCCCTAAGCCGAATCCTGAACTTATAAGCCGATCCTGAAGCTGATCCTGAAGTTACAAGCCGATCCTGAAAATGCATCCTGTTTTTAGACACCCGATCCTAAAATCAGGATCCACTACTAACCCGATCCTGAAGTTTTAAGCCGATCCTGAAATGGATCCTGTTTTTTAGTCACCCGATCCTGAACTCAGGATCCGCCTCTAAGCCGAATCCTGAACTTATAAGCCGATGCTGAAGCTGATCCTGGAAGTTACAAGCCGATCCTGAAATGGATCCTGTTTTTAGACACCCGATCCTGAAATCAGATCCACTACCAACCCGATCCCGAAACGGATCCCGTTTTTAGTCACCCGATCTGAACTCAGGATCCGCCACTAAGCCGAATCCCGAACTTATAAGCCGATCCTGAAGCTGATCCTGAAGTTACAAGCCGATCCTGAAATGGATCCCGTTTTAGACACCCGATCCTGAACTCAGGATCCCCGCCCCCTAGCCTAAGTCGAATCCTGAACTTATAAGCCTACTCTGACGCTGATCCTGAAGCTACAAGCCGATCCTGAAATGGATCCTGTTTTTAGACACCGATCCTGAAATCGAAATCCACTACTAACCCGATCCTGAAGTTTTAGCCGACCTGGAAATGGATCCTGTTTTTAGTCACCGATCCTGATCCCGAAATGGATACTATCCTCGATCCTAGTTAGTCACCTCCCGCAAAACGAGTATGAGACCAGTACAAAAACATATAAAGCTAAACAAAATCTTATATAGCATTTATCTCCCTAGCGAAATCTGCAACCGAAACGCGGGTCCTGGTTGGTCATAGCCAGTCTTCAATCAGTCCGGCCCAGGAAGTTTTTACCAAAGGTCTGTCCTGGCCCGTGAAGTTCAATTGTCACCCCACAATGCAAAGTTCAATAGGGAAGGCACAAATGATTTCAACGAAAGCATTGTTAGAGATCAAAATTTTCACCATCCAAGTCATAAGCTAACTTAACACAAGCGATTTTTCAACTGAACCACAATAGTAGACATCGAGAATCTAAATATGTATTTGGCAAAATATAAACGTTAGCTAAACACTTAAAATTAACCGGTTAGTAAGAAATTTTGCGAAAATCTGTTTTCACAGTTAAAATTGGGAATTTTGATGAATTTTTTAAGTTGATCTTTGATCTTTGTGGTGATAAATTACATGTCTTTTCCAGATAATGTCTTTGAAAAAAATAAAATTTTTATCAAAGAATGAATCCATGAGGTGGATTTAAAGTTGCTGTACTAACACAGTAGTTGCCTTGAAATGTTTGAATAGAGACTGGCGGTCTTGCCTGTTCTGTAATGCGCTCTCATATGAAGGCAGAAAAGCGCTAAATGTATCAGTTGGTGAGAATTTTTGTCTGTGTTGAGTGTATTTTCCGAAGCATTTACCAAGACATGTCAGTTCAAGTCCAGCTCCGTCAAGTCCAACTAAGGGACGGAAATAGTCCACTGGAAAGACAAAGAAGAGTCCTTCCAAACATCAACTCCAACGTATCAACAAATGGTTAAAACCGCTATCAAAGATCTAAAGGTATATACTTTATTTTGGTCTTGATGTATTCGCTGTCTTTTTTAAGAAAACGATACATTTACTTAGAAAAAACGCAATTTTTTAAAAAAATCAAAGTTTTGAGTTTATAGGAGCAAAGATTTACTACTTTAAAATGAAAGTTTGCTCCTTCTGCGCAATTGCATCTTCTTCTCAATGTCCTCTACTTAATTAGTTTAATTCTCAACTAACTCTATAAAATGCAGTTGACGTTTACGTTGACGTGACCTAAGCAGTTGCCGGGCCGGGCGGGCCGAGAAAAATTTTTCACGGGCCGGGCTGGGCTGCAAAAAGTCGGCCCGTACAGGGGCCCGTTGTATAAAAGGTATATATTACTAATAAATTATTAGTGATTAGTTGATTAGTGCAGCAGTATTAATGAGCAAAGCTATTAATTGAGCCAACAAATTTTGGTGTTTTCGGTATCATTTTGTAGAAAATGAAGTGATTAATTCAAAAATGGCTAAAACTTTCTACAATTTTCTTCAACTCAATAGTTTTGATCACAAATATCAGAGAAAATGCGATTTTTGAAGGTTATTCTTTTGGCTTAATCCAAATTTTAACTTTACACCAATTTAGAATAGATGGTTCGTTAAAGCATCTCAAAAGCTACAAAACGACATACAGAATATTCCTCAGGCTCTTCAACAACGTTAGCTATTTTCAATCAAACTGCTAACTAATCAACTAATCACTAATAATTTGTTAATTGTTAGTAATACGCTTTATGCAACGGGCCCTGGCCTCT
Source organism: Trissonchulus latispiculum (assembly GCA_030248195.1). NCBI lineage: Eukaryota > Metazoa > Nematoda > Enoplea > Enoplida > Ironidae > Trissonchulus > Trissonchulus latispiculum. The sequence continues at coordinate 45,495 of JASAND010026217.1, read as the reverse complement.
ATATATACTTGTAATGTGTAAATTCTCTTAATTTGGGATTGTTATTGATGGGTATATACCGGACATAACGGGAGTTCAAATTTCACGGCACAGGTTTTTGTCAAGTTTTCGCTGTGCAGTGAATTTCTCATGACAATGACATTCATACCTTGGTAAGGTTTCAGAACTGTTTGAACACTATTTTAAGAATAAATCACATCAACAACTACAATATGGTACCAAGACCTCCAAAAAAGGCTGACTGCAGCAAACGTTTATCTCGAAAAACTGCTACACTAATCAACTAATCACTAATCAACAAATCACTTTTATGCAACGGGCCCCTCCCTGCACGGGCCGAATTTTTGCTGCCCGGCCCGTGACAAGTTTTTTTCGGCCCGCCCGGCCCGGCCTGTGAAAGGTTTCGGTCCATCGAAGTTTTCGGCCCGGGCTGCGAAGTTTCTCATTTTTTCAGAAATTTTCCAAATTTTAACAGTATGAAGTGCTTGTTTCGAATGTTTTAAACCACAGGGTTGTGCACAGGACAAGTGTACAACATCTGAAATGCTAATTTATTAATACTTTTTCGAGCCATACGGGGTCTCCAACAAGTGGTTCCTAATTATATTTGGGGTCAACCACCAAAATTACTCCTCCCCAGGCAAAAATTTCTGTGAAACTACGGGGTATGCCCATTACCGTACACATTAGCAGATTGCAGTAGCATTACAACAGTCAGTGTAAATATCTATCTATCTATATATATATATATATATGATAAATCAAAATAGAAACAAACAGCAACGCATACTATGCATAGTGCGCACAGAAAGCATAGCAACCGCTGCTTGCTACATACGTATACCGAATAATAATTGAAGACCAGCCACCCCACCACGCCCCATATGCTATCCTCCAAAAAACCAAAGAATAGCTAATTCGCGCCGAAGGCGCGAAAATTTTTGTTTTTTCTGCTTTTTCTCCTTTCTGGTTCTTAATTTTTCTGACCTTCTAAACCTGACAGGGGGGCAGCCGCCCCCCCCCCCCGCCCCCCCTTGGGTGCGTCCCTGATATACGTATATATAAATGAAACAGTGGGTAAATTAAATCTGGTCCACATCTGTTAAATTTGCAATATATATATACAAGTAACAAAAATGCTCCGCACAAAAGAGGATAATATGTGTGTGCTGGCTGTATCGTATATATATCCTTTAAATATATAATAAATATAAATAGGTATATATATCCTTTAAATTCCGGTTGAAGAAGTAAAGACAAAAGTTTCATGGGCACGTGACGTTATTTGGCACAGCAAATATTGGTGGATGGTTCCATGTCAAAAGTTGCTCAGCTCACTTAGGGCTTTCATTTGATACCAAATTTGACCACTTTTGAAAAATTTCATTTTTGACCGAAAATCGCCTAAGTCCCCACCCCACCCCACCACAGCACTCTACAGCCACTTTGAGCATGGGGTTCTATGACAAAAGTTGCTCAGCTCGCTCAGGGCTTTCATTTGGTACCAAATTTGACCACTTTTGAAAACTTTCATTTTTGACCGAAAATCGCCTAAGTCCCCACCCCACCCCACCACAGCACTCTACAGCCACTTTGAGCATGCAGTTCTATGACAAAAGTTGCTCAGCCCGCTTAGGGCTTTCATTTGATACCAAATTTGACCACTTGAAAACTTTCATTTTTGACCGAAAATCGCCTAAGTCCCCACCCCACCCCACCACAGCACTCTACAGCCACTTTGAGCATGGGGTTCTATGACAAAAGTTGCTCAGCTCGCTCAGGGCTTTCATTTGGTACCAAATTTGACCACTTTTGAAAACTTTCATTTTTGACCGAAAATCGCCTAAGTCCCCACCCCACCCCACCACAGCACCCTACAGCCACTTTGAGCATGCAGTTCTATGACAAAAGTTGCTCAGCCCGCTTAGGGCTTTCATTTGGTACCAAATTTAACCACTTTTTAAAAATTTTATTTTCGACCACTTGACCCCTCACCCGACTGACCCTTCAAACAGCAAACTGGAACCAGCCCAGCAAAATAAGGTACGTCGGGCGGCAAAACGGATACCGAGAATGAGCTGGGCACACCAGAAAACCCCTATAGACAAAGTTTTGAGAGGCCAGGTAAAGCCTACTATGGACCTCCATTAAGCAGTTTCCGACTTGACCCTCCAGACGGCAAAGTGGAACCAGCACAGCAAGATGGATGAGTCCTACGGCAAAAAGGATACCGGGAATGAGCTGGGCGCACCAGAAAACCCCCATAGTCAGACTAAAGAGAGAAACATTTATTTTAGGAAAACGAAGTAATCAATATCAAGTTGTCATAGTAGTTAGCAATATGAGTAAGAACGCACAATCAGGAGTATGGGAGCGCTGCCCCCAGTAGAAAATTTTCAGAATTATTACGTTTTAAACCTATTTTCCGGTAACTTTCGCACAAAATCGTCATCTACATTTGTCATCTACATCCACGTCATCTGTATTTGACTCAGAGCGAGCAAATTTTTTGAAAAATTAAAGGCTTGAAACCTATATATATTTCAGACTACTGTTCCAGCAAAAACTGGCGCAGTAAGTTAAGCTCGCGCTGCGCGCGAGCGTAAAAATTTTTCCACTGGCAAAATTTACAGGGGGCAAAGGTGCTTCGGGGGGGGCGCCCGCGCGGGCGCCCCCCCTTATCTACGCCCATGTATATATATATATATATATTGTAATATTATGTCGGGGCGCGATAGCGCCCCTACATAATATGGGTATAAAGGCGTCTGCGCGGCCCTCTGGAGACCGTGTTGGCCTGGTGCCAGCTAATTAGGGGTCTGGAGGGATAAAATGTTACCACCGTAAAGTACTCGAGTAGTACTACAAGTACCACCATACTTTTGGTTAAACTCAGAGCGAGCAAATTTTTTGAAAAATTAAAGGCTTGAAACTATATATATTTCAGACTACTGTTCCGCAAAAACTGGCGCAGTAAGTTAAGCTCGCGCTGCGCTCGGAAAGCTCAAAAATTTTTTTCCACTGGCAAAATTTACAGGGGGGCAAAGGTGCTTCGGGGGGGGCGCCCGCCCGGGCGCCCCCCCTTATCTAAGCCCATGTATATATATATATATATATATATATATATATATATATATATATATATATATAGGTGTGCTCTGTGCTGATCTTGCCGAGAATTGATACAATCAAACATTATATAAAATGAAATGCGATTGATTGTATATGTTTTAGCACAAGGACTGTCGACCACAAATTGTTTAAACTGCATATATACTTATTGTTGCTTTCTGTTGGTCCTGCTAGCGGTTGTATGCATAAAATATTTACGGATCAGGTAGCTCAAAAAGAAATTAATCTAGCGCCACCCCTAGCCTCCACGCAACCGGTACGGGAAATGACATATTGAGCGCAATGCTTACGTTTGCAGTTCCTAACAGAATAATTACCTATATATTTCCTCCCGAAAGACGATAAGTTCGCGCGAATAGGGCGGAAGGAGGGAATTCCCTATTCGGCGACAAAGCTGATTTCTTTCATTTTAGTCGCCGAGTAGACTCCCTATTCGGCGCACAAAGCTGGTTTCTTTCATTTTAGTCGCCGAGTAGATTCCCTATTCGGCGCACAAAGCTGGTTTCTGTCATTTTAGTCGCTGAGAAACGGCATTTTTCCGCTTCAGCAGAATCTCAGTTGTAACCATGCACCGTGTATTTAACATTCAAGTCTTTCCCTATTCTACCAAGTTGGTTGCCCGTCGAGGGCATTTTCCCCCCTAGTATGTGGAAACAAATTAATGCGCGTTGGAAAAAGTTCCCACTACTTGGCAAAACTTGTCCAAAATTTCTGTGTAACGTTACACAGTCGTCAAAAAACTTTTGCTATTTTCCAGAAAAAAGTGTGTAATTACACGCGTTTTTGAGCAAATAAAAACACTGGACTGTACATCGAAAAAGGAGTATCATAGGGATCGCGCGGCAGCGACCCATGTGTGAAAAGTGGCTGGAGACAGTGTAAAATAAGCTGCGCAGAAGCTACGCAAAATCCTACGCAGATTTCATGCGCAAATCGTAGAGCACATCGAGTTTAGTATATCTGTGATGTTTCAGCCCCTATCACTTACCGTTAAAAAGTTGCGCCCGGACCGGTTATGGCGGCGATGTTTTTTTTTCCGGTTTCTCCTATTTGATGGTTGTATTGTACATAATGTTCGCCGCTTTCACGTGAATTGCAGCGGTGGGCCAGGTACACTTCACTAGGTGTAAATGTTTAGCCTTCTGTGCTGACTTCAATGGTTTGTCCAGCTTACCGGCATATAAAAGTGTGGGGGTGATCCTCTGACTTAAGCTTCCTACATCCAATGTGGATAACCCCGACGCGGTCGGAGTTATTCACCTTGGTTGTCTCTGTGGAGAGGCCTCGCGACAGCTCACCAGCTAGCGGGCGGGAAGTGATTTATACCTACCTACCTACCTACCTACCTGCAGCGGTGGGCCAACCTAAAGGGCTATGGGGTCTAGTAGTACCCTCTGAAGAATTTAAGAATCACAACTTTTTTGCGCCGCAGCTGCGCCACAGCGCCGCAAAGTCGGCTCATAGCGAAAGTGACCATTTTTGTGGTCGTCGCTCAGGTCGAACGTTACGAGCTGGAGCTGATTTCTTTCTATATTCAGAAATTACATATATTGAACTAACTAACAGTCCAGGTTGCGTTTCTCTATCACTTCCCTAGCGACAACAGTGACCCGTCTGGCGAAAATTCGAAAAATGAAAAATCTAAATTTCTCGCCATCCATTCAACTTTAAAAGCTCAGACCTTCCATACAATGGTTTTCTGGCACGGAGAATCGATTCCCGCAGTCAGTTTTACCGTCAGACTTGACTTAGCCTTCTTGCTGGGCTGGTTCCACTTTGCCGTCGGGAGGGTCAAGTCGGAAACCGGTTCCTGGAGGTCCATGATAGGCTCTACCTGGCCTGTCAAGACTTTGTCTATAGGGGTTTTCTGGTGTTCCCAGCTCATTCCCGGTATCCGTTTTGCCGTCCGACGTGCCTATATTGCTGGGCTGGTTCCAGTTTGCCGTTTGAATTGAAGGGTCAGTCGGGTGGGGGTCAAGTGGTCGAAAATAAAATTTTTCAAAAGTGGGCAAATTTGGTATCAAATGAAAGCCCTAAGTGAGCTGAGCAACTTTTGTCATAGAACTGCATACCCAAAGTGGCTGTAGAGTGCTGCGATTTTGATCGAACAATTTATCGGATCGATCCGTCGATTCGATTTTTGAAATCAGCGACCTCGACTTACCCTAGGGGCAACTTCTCAGCCAAATCGGAGACAAAAAATTTTTTTCGAATCATAAGGGGGGACCAAGGCAAAATTTTTGTTCCCCCCCCCATCTACATAAGTGCCGGCGATTTTGGGTCAAAAATAAAATTTGTATCAAATGAAATCCCTAAGTGAGCTGAGCAACTTTTGTCATAGAACTGCATGCCCAAAGTGGCTGTAGAGTGCTGTGGTGGGGTGGGGTGGGGACTCAGCGTTTTTTTCAAAATCGGATTTCATCAAATTTTCGTCATTTTTATTTTCCGAACGTCATTTTTATTTCTCCATCGTCAAAAACAATTTTTGCAAAAAACAATTTTGTTTTGATTTAAAGCTATAGTCGTAACTTTGGTTGAATTTTTACCTTGTTGGCGAGTGTTGCTTCATATTTCACATTGTCCCGCGAGTATATATATATATAACTTGCAAATATCTGGTGACTATGTATACTATATCATGACTTTGAGCATTAACAATTACGATGGTACCCCGATACAATTCGGGGGGTCTGGGGGCGGAGTCCCCCAGAAGTTAAAGGAATTTTTTGCTTTTTAGATGAAATCGTTCTTCAAATCTTATATAATTCTTTTCATTTTGCAGACACAAGAAAATTTTTTAAAATATACCCTTTTGAGGGAAAAATAAGAATTTTTGCTAAACTCGCACGACATTTTAAGCTTTTTCTATCCAAAAATTTGGTAAAAAGTTGCAAATATACGTATATATTCGCGCGCGTGAAATTTTGTTGATACTATGCTTTTTTCTGTTTTTCCTGTTTACTTTTTCTTACCTTCAAATCGCGACGACGAGGCTGCCCTCAAGATCCATCCCTAGTAGTTTTTAGCATTTGTGCAATAAACGTTCTTAAACATACGTACTGGTACGTACGTATATAAGCTCTCATTCCATTCTAGCCGAGACAATCTGAAGAGAAAGCTTTCAAAGAAAATATTTAGCGAAAATGGTATATACGAGAAACTTGGATCAAAAATGCAATTGAAGGATGTAGCATGAAATCTCGTTGCCTATGGCTTTGTACAATACATATATACTGATTGACTATTCAAATATCTTCGAAGCTTAACATAGGTAAATCACAAACACAAAGACAACATAAAGCGGGGGTTTGGGGGCGGCAACCCCCAAAATCTGAGAAATTTTTTGAAAAATCACTGTTAAAACGTAATAGAAACTTTGCATTCTTGTTATACGTAATTGAGTGCTACTTCCACATTTCGGTTTGGTCATTCTTTCGTCATTTTTATTTTGGCGTCGTCAAAACTATTGTTCATTTCTGCAAACGACGCTATTTTTGACCAAAAAACCTAGTGGGGACTTGGCGATTTTGGGTCAAAAATAGTATCAAATGAAAGCCCTGAGTGAGATGAGCAACTTTTGTCATAGAACTGCATATATACCCAAAGTGGCTGTAGAGTGCTGTGGTAGGGTGGGGGACTTAGGCGATTTTGGGTCAAAAATAAAATTTTTCAAAAGTGGTTAAATTTGGTATCAAATGAAAGCCCTAAGTGAGCTGAGCAACTTTTGTCATAGAACTGCATACCCAAAGTGGCTGTGGAGTGCTGTGGTGGGGTGGGGTGGGGGGGGGACTTAGGCGATTTTAGGTCAAAAATGGAATTTTTCAAAAGTGCTCAAATTTGTGTCAAATGAAAGTCCTATGCGAACGGAACAAACATTGAGCCACCCACCCAAACTTGCTGTGCCAAATAACGTCACGTGCCTATGAAACTTTTGTCTTTACTAATTCAACCGGAATGTAAAGGATATAATATAGACACAGCCAACACACACATATTATCCTCTTTTGTGCGGAGCATTTTTGTTACTTGTATATATATATATTATAGCTTGCTTAGTCTTTATAAACGATATTTCAATGTTCTCAAGTTGAAATATTTGTGTTGAAGACGTCTTTTTGCGCTACAATGGGAGTCTGGGGGGCGGAGCCTGCCGGTGAAAATTTGAGTGTGCTTTTTAGTGTGTTTTTAATTTTTGTGTTTTTTTAAAAGTGCGAAAACGCAATAAAAACACAAAAATACAGTGCTTCTACTCCAGCCCGCAAACCAAACAGGTGGTACCCCTATGTATATACAGATTGTGAGACCCCCCCACGAGAAGGCCAGAAAAGAATGACCAATTTGGCGACGATATTGCTCGGTTGCGGTTGTATGTAAATATATATATAGTGTTTTTTAAGCAAAACCGCAATTTTTTCTTAATTCGACAGAAAATTTATTACCCCCTCCCCAAATTAGATTTTTGGCACTTATTTAGATGTTGGTAATCTTACATACACTTTAGGGGTAAAAAGATTTTTGATGGCAAAAATTCTACCAAATTTTGCGAGCATTTACCTACGGGGGTTTTCGAGGTTGGCGGTTTCTGGAAAAATACAAATTTTAATGTAGCTCTCCATCTGCGGCTTCTATGGCGCCGAACCCGGTTTCCGGGATTTGAGCCCGTGGGAAAATTTTTTATTAGAGGGCGAATCTCGTTAAATATGGCGCTAGGGGGTTTTTGGGGCGTAGAATTCAACTTTGAGGTCAGTTTTACTGTGTGTGTCTGGCCAACCGATTTTGCTCTGGTGACCCTCCATCCCCGTTGTACCGACCCCATGGGAAAATTTTTATTTCATCCCAGAAATTGAGAAAAACCTTCCCCAGGGGTTTTTTGACGACGGAAAATCATAGGGGTCGCGGTAGCGACCCCTATAATATGAGTGAAAATGGTCGAATGACCGTGTAAAACAAGGCTGCGCAGATTATGTGCGCAAAAAATGTCGAGTTTACTATGTTCATGAAGTTTCATCCTCTTACCACTTTCCGTTAAAAAGTAAAACCCCCTTCGAAAATGATGTTTTGGTTTCGTTGATTTCAAAGGAACCCAAGGAAATCAAAGCAGAAGCCGAAAGTCAGACTCGCTAAGGCAGACTGGGCCAAATTCAGAGAAAAGCTGGATGAACTGTTGCTGAATACCTGCACCGATGGTATGTCTATCCCCAAACTGTGTTCTGTCATCTCCTCAGCCATCTGTAAAGCCCAGAAAGAAGCTATCCCCGCGGGGGACTCCCGTCCACCTAGACCGTGGTGGTCGGCGGAGTTGGACCAGGCAATAAAGAAGAGGGAAGAGCAGGCTCAGCGGGACCCTAGATTCCTTGCCGCCTGGAGAGATTCCTGCAATGAGGTCAGGAACCAGATCATACAGGCCAAACAACTTTCCTGGAGACGCTATGCATCACAGTTAAATGCTCGATCAAATCCTTCGGAAGTCTGGAGGACGGTGAAATCTATCAGCGGGAAAACCCCATCCTCTCACTCTGGCAGTGCACTGCAGGCCGGTGCAAAAACCTTCACCTCCCCCAGAGACAAAGCCAACTGTTTTGTGGACACGTACGCCAATGTTGCCAAAGTCATTCCCACTCGACAGGATAAAGCCGTCGTCCACGCTACCACGGACAATATCAAATCGAGCCATTCATGCTCCTCAAATCCGGATGAAAACTACTGTCAGAGTTTCACTATGGGTGAACTGGAACAGGTGATTCGGCAACTGAAAGTCAAAGCGGCTCCGGGTCCGGATGGGATCCTCAATGCGAGCTTGCGTCATCTCAGTCAACTTGGAAAGGAAATGCTGCTCTTACTCTGCAACCGGTGCTTCCAGGAAGGAGTCTGCCCGACTTCTTGGAAATTGGGCATCATTATTCCTATTTTGAAACCTGGTAAACCGGAGGAAAAGCCAGGAAGCTATCGGCCGGTTACGCTTACCTCCTGCATGGCTAAAGTATTGGAACGCCTCATCAAGGAAAGACTATGCCATTGGCTGGAATCCAGCAATGTGCTGGACCCCCAGCAAGCAGGTTTTCGAAGACTTCGATCCACAGAAGACCAGGTGCTAAGAATAACCCAAGCCGTCAGCGATGGCTTCAATTCCAAGAAGCCGGCAAATCGCACTCTATTGGCGCTTATTGATTTCTCCAGAGCCTTCGACAGAGTCTGGCACTACGGCGTACTGAAGGCTATGCTAGACCTTGGTATCCCAAAATGTATTATCAAATGGACAAAATCATTTCTGGAAGATAGATATTGTCTTGTCCAGTATGCCGGCAGGCATAGCCGCCAGCGAAGATTCAGGAGCGGAGTGCCACAAGGATGTGTCCTCTCGCCTACCCTATTCCTAATCTTCATAAATTCCATCACACGTCGCCTGCCGCCGGGAGTTTCAGCATCCCTGTTTGCCGACGACCTAGCCATCTGGGCCCAAAGCCAGAAGCTGCCTCAAGCCGAGGCGCAAATCCAGGCTGCCCTGAACTCTGTGGAAATCTGGTCAAACGAAAACAAAATGGAAATCAATGTCGAGAAGTGCGAATCGACGATATTTACAACTTGGAACAGAGAGCAAGCCTACCGACCGGCCCTGTCACTACTCAACCGCCAGATCCCTTTCAACAAAAACCCAACCTTCCTCGGCATACGCTTTGACCCATCCCTGTCCTTCCGCAGCCACATTGATTCCATTATCCAAAAAGCGAGGAAAAGAAACAATGTCCTTCGAGCCCTGGCGGGGACCAAATGGGGCTGCCAAAAAGAAGATCTCAGGCTGATATACCTGACCTATATAAATTCGGCCATTGAATACTGCGCAGCCGCCTGGATGGCTACTACTGCCCCATCCAACCTCGCCCGTCTACAGGTCGTCCAAAATGAAGCTTCTCGTCTAATCACAGGTTGTCCGCCAGGAACGCCGGCTGAGCTGACACAGAATGAAGCCAACCTTATTCCTTTCAGATTCAGAGCGAAGTACCATGTTGGTAAAGCCTGTGAAAGATGCCGTCGGCTACCTACTAACAACCCGACGAGGCCAATCTCTGAAGCTCAAGCCAACCAACGCCTGCCAAGCCAACCATCATGGAGAGAACTTGGAAAACAAATTCTGCGAAATTCTGGCACCCATGATTTGCCAGTGGAACAGATGCATCCAATGGCGCCTATGGCGCCATGGGCGTTACCATCCAATTTGGAATTCCTGGAAGCAAACTGCAGCAAATCGGATCACCCTGAAGCCATCCAACAAGCTATTGCTGCCGTACTACCTACTTCCAGGGACCCACTGCCAGATCTGGAAATCTACACTGATGGCTCTGCGGAGGGCAGTCGCTTCAACGGCGGTGCCGGGGTCCACATCATCCACCATAGGACTGCCACAATCCGGAATATTTCTGAACCTGCTGGAAAAATAACGTCCAGCTACAGAGCAGAACAGCTAGCCCTAGCCCGATCTCTGGAATGGATCCGTGATGCAGCCACGGCAGCGGACGAGAAAATAGTTATATATACCGACTCCAAATCACTCCTGCAGAAACTACGTGCTGGTCCTGCTTCTGCATCATCCGAAGCGGAACACAGCATATGGAAACTTCTTTGCGCCCAACTATCAGCAGTCCCAACCAGGTCAATAAAACTCATTTGGATCCCAGGCCACTCTGAAACAAGTGGAAATGAAACAGCTGACAGACTGGCAAAAATCGGTTCGAAATTGGCACAAGATGGGGTGCCGATTGATCTATCAACGGCGAAAAATATCCTTCGAAGCCACGTCTGGGAAGAGTGGAGGTCCTCCCTAAACTCGGACAGACTTGACGAAATACACCCTCCTCCTGCCCCATCATCAGAACAACGCCTGAGTAGAGAAGAAAGGTCCACCCTGTCACAACTAAGGACTGGCGGGTTCAGTCCTCTGTTGAACTGGTATAGGCACAGAATTGGCATGGCCTCCTCCCCTGACTGTCAACACTGCCCCGGCGAGGTTGACGATCTGCGCCATGCCATCCTCCAATGCCAACGTGGGGATGCCGCTCGACTGCGACTCCTGGGAAATAGGCCCTCCCTGGACGTACTTTGGTCCTCCCCGATGCAGGTTATTGCCTTCCTAAGGGAATGCGGGCGGCTCCCGCCGGCCCGGGTCAATTGAGAAATCAACGACTGGAAGCAATCATCAATCAATCAATCATATGTTCTGGGTTTATTTTAGGCAAAAATAAGTGGGGGGACGCCCCCTTGGGGGGGGTCTCTCTCAATTAGGGGGGGGGGCCCCCCCCCGCGCCCTGGGGGTTTTGACATTTTATTTTTAAAAAATCTAAATCCTAAAAAATAACTAATTTTGGGTTTTTTTACTAAATAGTGGAATTTATAAAATCCGGCGCCGAAATTTTAAATTTTGCTAAATGCATTTTTGGGGTTTTGGGGGGAGGTCGGAATTTATGGGGGGGCTTTTTATGGGAGGGGGGCTCCTCGAATGGGGGGGGGAGGTCGCCGAATGGGGAGGCCCCCACCCCCCACCCCGGTAGAAGTAAGCCCAGAGGTCGAGAAGTGGGGGGAATAAAATGGGCCAAAAATTCTAGAAATGCTGTATAAATAGCCTGTTTTTCCGATACACTGCTATAACTATGCTTAAAAGTGCTCAAAAATCAAGTTTTAGCACCAACAAAGGCGATTTTTGGTCAAAACTTTCCGGCGAAGCCGGAAAATTTTTGACCAAAAAACCTAAAAATTTGGCAATTTTTGGGTATATTTATATATATTTGGTATATATATTTGGGTATTTTGGGTATATACATAGAGTGGGCGGAAGCCCAAAAAAGTGGGTGTGGGGGGGAGATGCTCGAGGGGGGGAGATGCTCGAGTGGGGGGGGCCCCGCCCCGCCCCCCCCCCCCCAGTAAAATAAACCCAGATGTTTTTCCGGTTCTCCGCTTTGTAAGGGGGTTTTGTAGCTTTAATAACAACAGATAGAAAAACTTTTTGCCGATGAAGACCATATATATTCTTGGAGTACGCAAGTACGGAGGCTGTTGAGTGCTGTGGTGGGGTGGGGTGGGGACGTAGGCGATTTTGGGTCAAATATAAAATTTTCCAAAAGTGGTCAAAATAGTGTCTGCTTGCGCATGGTGTTCGGAAATATATATATATTATGTTGGTTTTTGCGCATACATATGTATTATGTAAAAGAATGGAAAACAAGAACCAAAAATGCTCTTTCGTCGCATGTAAAATACATATGAGTACTCCCAGGCAGGTTGTACAAACACGGAAACTAGCCTGTAAAATGCATATGAGTGGCGATGAGGTTGTAAATTAAGGAAAACAAGTTGCAACGGCTTAATATATGAGCCTGTCCTACAACGAGGCTCATATTGGCGTCACAGTGCAGCCTCGTTAAAGATCATCAGATCATCATGTTAAAGAAAAAATGAATGAATAGAAATAACATGTTGACATTATTACCTGAAAGAAATGGACTGAACGAAGTGAACTGCGACACCTCAAGTTGAACTGTACATGCAAGCTGATGTTTCCCGAAACACTATGGCACCTACTATTTCCGGAAGCACTATAGTACACCTACTGTATTCTCGGAACACTATGACATACTACTCTCACATACGTAATGCTTTCCCCACTTGACACTGAGTCAGAGCGCAGAGTGGCATGCCGTATAATGCGTATGCACAGTATATATGTCGTAGTACAGTAGATGATTCAGTACAGTCACGGATTGTACTAGTACAGTATGTGATCCTACACTGTACTAGTACAGTGCGTAATCAGCCTTAGCGCAGTGCAAAGTGTAACAAAGACTCACTGTATTTATGGAACCTTCTTCATTGATGCTACAGCATGTTTGGGGCCCAGAATAGAAGTTTTGATATTTAAATTATTACTATTTCATAGTTAAAACTGGGTTTTAATTTACATGCAAAATGTAATTATATAAGTTTTACACCCGTTTTAACACTGTAAAAGCGTGCGTGATAAAGCGTAAAAATACGTATAGTCAAGCGGAAAAAAATCCCACTTCAGATTCAGCCCCCCAGAAGTTGAGAAAAATTTTTAAATTTCGACATTAAACGCTACTGAAACATTTAATTCTTTATAAATGGTTTATCAATTGATTAACAAACATTTTGTACCTTTATTTGCTATTTTCTACGTTTACTGTCTTGTCCGAAAACTGAAACTATTAGGATGCTTCCATTAAAGAACTGCGTATTCTGATCATATCAACCAATTATGCCAAGGCTGATGATGTTGGGAATAATGCAAATAAGAGCAAAACTGCAAAGCAATTTATATATACAAACATTTGTTAGCCTGTTTAATGAAAAATAATATATATTTTTGATAATCGAAATAACCAAAATTCGCGCCGGAGGCGCGAAAATTTTTTTAATGGTGTAGAAAATGCATCAATATTGAGCTAATTTAAGCAATAATGTATAATTTGCGTATGTTTCTAATAAAGTTAAACGCCCGCGCTCAGCGCGGGCGTAAAATTTTTCTTTTGCCCAATTTTTTTCAGGGGGAGGCAAAGCCATTATTTCGGGGAGGGCGGCCGCCCCCCCCGTATCTACGCTAGTGGTTAGAAAATAGAAATACTCCTGGCAACTTGCCAAAACTTTTTGGGGTGGGTTTTTCCCGCATATGGGTTTTTTCCCCGCCAGTTTGGGACAATTTTTCTCGCTAACTGCACACCCTAGAGAGGTGTTCTATAGCTCATAAGAAAGCTTATGACTAGGCCTAGCTACCTGTATAATCAGCATTTTGATATATATGTCAAACCATTAAAAAGTTCTGGCCAAAAATCTGAAGTGGGATTTTTTTCCGCTTGACTATACGTATTTTTACGCTTTATCACGCACGCTTTTACAGTGTTAAAACGGGTGTAAAACTTATATAATTACATTTTGCATGTAAATTAAAACCCAGTTTTATTTAACTATGAAATAGTAATAATTAGGGGGAGCGCGTTAGCGCTCCCCCTAGAATAGGGAAAATTTGACGCAATGTGTATAATCTGGACATTGTTTGGCCTGGGGCCAGCGGAGGAGTGGACCGATCGGGCTCAAACTTCTTGTGTGAAGAGCCTATGGGCAGGGGTACATGCTGTGAAAATTTCAGCCGGATCGGCCGGGTAGATCTTGAGATATGAAAATTGGCCCCCCGCGCAGGTCGCGTTTCTCTCCATTTTTTTTTTCCCCCCAGGGGTGCAGGTCGGAAGACCCTTCAGAGCCGTACTATTTTAGGTTTTTTTTGTACAAAAAGTTCCGCAATTCCGGGGAAATTACTTTCCGCGGTTCCCGGACCCCCCCAGATGGCCCCACCCCCCCGGTGGGGACCCCCAAAATGACCCCCGAAAAAAAACTAAGTTCGAAAATAATTGCACTTCGAAATAGATCGCAGCGAGGGAAGCTGGGCTCTCATATTGGGGTTTTGGCATGACCCAAGGGTGGACTACTGCATAGGCTATATTAGATGTCGGGCCCTACCGTGTCGCAACTCCAACTTTAACCTCTTCTACAGAAATATCTACAGTGAGCAGGTCTCTCTTACTTGGGGTTTGGGGTGGGGTGCGGGGGCACTACAGCATAGGCTATAGTAGGTTTCGCCCGGACCCCTGTGGCGCCCTGGCCAGGGGTCCGGACCGTGGACCGTGGCCAAAATGGTCAAAAATCGATTTTTCCAAAAGTGGTCAAGTTTGATATCAAATGAAAGCCCTTGATGAGGCAAACATTTTTTGTCATTGGAGGACCCCTCCAAAGTGGCCCCAGCGGCCTGTGGCGCCCTGGCCAGGGTCCGGACCGGTCCAAAATGGCCAAAAATTGATTTTTTCAAAAGTGGTCAAGTTTGATATCAAATGAAAGCCCTTGGTGAGGCGAACATTTTTTGTCATTGGAGGACCCCTCCAAAGTGACCCCAGCGGCCTGTGGCGCCCTGACCAGGGTCCGGACCGGTCCAAAATGCCCAAAAATCGATTTTTCCAAAAGTGGCTAAGTTTGGTATCAAATGAAAGCCCATGGTGAGGCGAACATTTTTTGTCATTGGAGGACCCCTCCAAAGTGGATCCAGCGGCCTGTGGCGTCCTGACCAGGGTCCGGACCGGTCCAAAATGGCCAAAAATCGATTTTTCCAAAAGTGGCCAAGTTTGGTATCAAATGAAAGCCCATGGTGAGGCGAACATTTTATCTCATTGGAGGACCCCTCCAAACTGGTCCCAGCGGCCTGTGGCGCCCTGACCAGGGTCCGGACCGGTCCAAAATCAATTTTTTGAAAGGTTTTCAAGTTTGGTATCAAATGAAAGCCCTTGGTGAGGCGAACATTTTATCTCATTGGAGGGCCCCTCCAAACTGGTCCCAGCGGCCTGTGGCGCCCTGACCAGGGTCCGGACCGGTCCAAAATCAATTTTTTGAAAGGTTTTCAAGTTTGGTATCAAATGAAAGCCCTTGGTGAGGCGAACATTTTATCTCATTGGAGGACCCCTCCAAACTGGTCCCTAGCGACCTGTGGCGGCCTGGCAAGGGGTCCTAATTGGTCAAAAATCAAAATTTCCAAAAGTTGTCAAATTTGGTTTTAAATGAAAGCCCTAAAGGAGCAGAGCAACTTTTGTCATGTATATAACTGCATATCCAAGGTTACGGTGCTGGATGGCTTTTAAAATAGCCTTCCTGCCTAAGATAACGCACCGTGTAAAAAGTTATGAAAAGGCCATGAACAGTGGCCTTCCTGCCTAAGATAACGCACCGTGTAAAAAGTTCTGAAAAGGCCATGAACAGTGGCCTTCCTGCCTAAGATAACGCACCTTGTAAAAAGTTCTGAAAAGGCCATGAACAGTGGCCTTCCAGCCTAAGATAACGCTCCGTGTATAATGTTCTGTAGAGGCCATGAACAGTGGCCTTCCAGCCTAAGATGACGCACCGTGTATAATGTTCTGTAGAGGCCATGAACAGTGGCCTTCCAGCCTAAGATGACGCACCGTGTATAAAGTTCTGAAAAGGCTATTAACAGGCATTTTTCCGCTTCAGCAAATACATTCAGTTGAACTAGAACGTTTTCATCCAGCCTGTTTGCGGTAGCTAGCTTTGCTTACATTGTGTATATATGCAACTTCTCTGACATGATTTTCTCTGCAGCGGAAAAATAAGCGAAACTAGGGGGAAAATGCCCTCGACGGGCAACCAACTTGGTAGAATAGGGAAAGACTTGAATGTTAAATACACGGTGCATGGTTACAACTGAGATTCTGCTGAAGCGGAAAAATGCCGTTTCTCAGCGACTAAAATGACAGAAACCAGCTTTGTGCGCCGAATAGGGAATCTACTCGGCGACTAAAATGAAAGAAACCAGCTTTGTGCGCCGAATAGGGAATCTACTCGGCGACTAAAATGAAAGAAACCAGCTTTGTCGCCGAATAGGGAATTCCCTCCTTCCGCCCTATTCGCGCGAACTTTGAAGCCTGTTATGTGTTGCTTTGCTGAATAATGAGAGAGCTTCAGAATGGCAGAATTACTTCAGAATGCAAAACAACAGTTTTATCAAGCACTTACGTAAGTCAAGGTTTTCACAGACATAAATACGATGTCTTCGATGTGCTATCAGAAACATTGAGAGCATATATAACACATATCGCTGCCGCGACCCCTGTGATAGGTGTGCTCTGTGCTGATCTTGCCGAGAATTGATACAATCAAACATTACATTTATAAAATGAAATGCGATTGATTGTATATGTTTTAGCACAAGGACTGTCGACCACAAATTGTTTAAACTGCATATATACTTATTGTTGCTTTCTGTTGGTCCTGCTAGCGGTTGTATGCATAAAATATTTACGGATCAGGTAGCTCAAAAAGAAATTAATCTAGCCCCACCCCTAGTCACCACGCAACCGGTACGGGAAATGTCATATTGAGCGCAATGCTTACGTTGGCAGTTCCCAACAGAATCATTGCCTATATATTTCCTCCCGAAAGACGATAAGTTCGCGCGAATAGGGCGGAAGGAGGGAATTCCCTATTCGGCGACAAAGCTGGTTTCTTTCATTTTAGTCGCCGAGTAGATTCCCTATTCGGCGCACAAAGCTGGTTTCTTTCATTTTAGTCGCCGAGTAGATTCCCTATTCGGCGCACAAAGCTGGTTTCTGTCATTTTAGTCGCTGAGAAACGGCATTTTTCCGCTTCAGCAGAATCTCAGTTGTAACCATGCACCGTGTATTTAACATTCAAGTCTTTCCCTATTCTACCAAGTTGGTTGCCCGTCGAGGGCATTTTCCCCCCTAGTTTAAATATCAAAACTTCTATTCTGGGCCCCAAACATGCTGTAGCATCAATGAAGAAGGTTCCATAAATACAGTGAGTCTTTGTTACACTTTGCACTGCGCTAAGGCTGATTACGCACTGTACTAGTACAGTGTAGGATCACATACTGTACTAGTACAATCCGTGACTGTACTGAATCATCTACTGTACTACGACATATATATATAGATATATATATATATATAGATATTATATGTACATAATGTCTTAGCGACAAGATGTGTGAAGGACAATTTTGTACTGAAAAGCTTTACGTGCTATTTATATGAAGGTCAAATATCGACAAATTATATTATGATACACCAATATGAGCCTCGTTGTAGGACAGGCTCATATGTTAAGCCGTTGCAACTTGTTTTCGGTAATTTACAACCTCAACGCCACTCATGCATTTTACAGGCTAGTTTCCGTGTTTGTACAACCTGCCTGAGAGTACTCATATGTATAGAGGTCGGGGAAAAAAACCAACCCGCAAGTGGTGGGGAAAAAAACCAACCCCCCGTTTGGGCGATGGGGATGAGCTAGCGGGCTCAAATTTTGCATGCAAGTTGGTAGGGCCCATCCCACCTACCACACCAAATTTGAGCTAAATCGGACCACTTTTGAGCATTTTGTGACATTTTGAAAATTTTGGCATTTTTGACCCCCCAAAAATTCAAAATTTGCCTATTTTTGAAGGCCTGTAAAAAATTTTCCATAGCAGTTAGATAATAACTTTTAATAGTTTCTATGAGAACAACATGTGCTCTTTCCAAAAATGTCGGTCTCGCCTTCCTGCGACGCTTGGCAAGCTGCCAGCAGAATTTTTACAAAATGGGAAAAAAACCAAGGGGTGGGGAAAAAAACCAGTTTTTGCTTTTGCTGCCAAACTCCCAAAAATGGTTCTTAGTT
Organism: Trissonchulus latispiculum; assembly: GCA_030248195.1. Classification (NCBI taxonomy): domain Eukaryota; kingdom Metazoa; phylum Nematoda; class Enoplea; order Enoplida; family Ironidae; genus Trissonchulus; species Trissonchulus latispiculum. The sequence continues at coordinate 27,126 of JASAND010026217.1, read as the reverse complement.
GCTCAAAAGTCATCCACATAGCAAGTTTAATGCGTTCTTTCACGTGAACAGCTCAAAATTGCATTTGGACTTGGCAATTTTGTGCTAGCCGGTAAAAACCTCATTTCGGCGGATCGGCTGTTTGGCTCAGCTAAAGCGGCCAAAAAGTACTCTGGGACAAAGAAATACGCGAAAAAAACACTGAAACAACGTTTATTTTAATTTATTTCATCGAATTTCGAAAGATTTACAAATTTTTGCATTTTAACATAGAAACTGGCAAATTTGATGAAACCTAGCCAGTTGATGCTGCAAATTTTGATGTTTGATTTTCTCACTTATTATAAGGAATATCGCAAAAATAACTGCAGATATGAAGTCAGCGACGCCGATTTTACCTGTCGCATGCATAAAATCGCTAATATGAGTTACCCTGACCGAATACTGGGGTTGGTTTTTTTTCCCCACCGGTTGGTTTTTTTTTCCCGCCATTGGTTTTTTTACCCCGGCTAATTAACCGTTAATTACTAATTAACGACAGGACCTAGAGAGGCGATTTATATACCAAAATGACAGTCTAGACAGGGCTTGATAAGAAAATAATTTGTAGCCGGATTGCTCCACTGGGTAGTTCTGCAGAGTCCAAAAAGTGACTACCTTGGTTTTTTTTCCCCGACCTCTATATTTTACATGCGACGAAGGAGCATTTTTGGTTCTTGTTCAAATTTGAGGTTTGTTTTATCATCATGCCAATACTCATGCTTTCCCTCGCACCCTGCCGTTTATGCACCCACTCACTATTTTATGCAATTTTTAAAATATATTTATAGATTTTGTAGAAATATATATATATCTGAGCTTTAAGCAATTTCCAATGTTGGGGGAATTGTTAAGAACAATTCGTCGTATGAACCTTGGTCTTTGGTTACACCGTTATGATGGGTGGATCAGGTCAGAAAAGGGATCTAAGATTTGGCGGAACGGTTTGGTCTATTCTTTTGCAGTCCCTCCTATGATATATGTGGTTGTAGACACGTTTATGAGTGATATTTTGATTGAAAACTGGTCAGGCCTCTTTGATGGTTATAAGCCAGTGCAGCCCTCTTCTGAATTGCAGGATCTGTTGGAGGAGGTATATACTGTACTACATAATACTTGTACTGTATTATGTAGGGGCGCGATAGTACCCCTACATAATATGGGTGTAAAGTCGTCTGCGCGGCCCCCTGGAGACCGTGTTGGCCTGGTGCCAGCTAATTAGAGGTCCGGGAGTGGTAAAAAGGTTACCATCGTAAACAACTCGAGTAGTACTACAAGTACCACCATACTTTTGGTTCGAATTCGAAACTTCGAATTTTTGCACTAGGCGATAGTACCGTGCGTTTGTTTTTTTTCTCGGTGAATAACGCTTATTGGAAATGCATTTTACGGCTAAGTGTTGGAACGATGTGGGCATTTTGGCACCATACTACTATTATACGTATGTTGGTAGACAGGATCCCCACATGCTACCGTTTTTTGGTCATTTTGGCACCTGGCCAATTTTGGCTCTGTGCCGAGGTCCCAAATCGGACTTTCGCTATTTTTCGCAAATTTTGGTCACACTTTTCTAGAACTGGGTAGAAGCTGGAGAGGTCTAGTATCTTTTGTTGAAAATTACCAGTAGGGGTGCATAAAGTAACGAGGGGGATTTTTTAATTTTGCTCCCTAGCTTTCAGGAGATGGGCCCAAACTTTGCATTTTTTCGGCCTGTTTGGGCGAAAAGTAAGTCCCACTTTTACTAGAAATGCCCTAAAAGTCACTAAAAATTATCGTTTTTCGGCCTTGGGGTGGTGCACATATATAGTAAATCAGGGTAGCTGAAAACGATGAGCATACTGCCGATACCGCCCGAAATGACCACTGTTCAGCATGGCTCCTGTGGTTCCTCGCCCAGGGTCAAAGTTGGGAAAACTCACTCTAAACAGCGTTTTTCGGCGTTTTGGTCGGGGCATATCGACTACGCTCGTTTCAATGGGCATATCGCCGAAATCGACGGGTGTACCCACTGGTCACTACAGCCTATGGGGCCTATTGCCCACTGGTCAAACGGCCTAAAACTGCGTTTTTCGGCGTTTTGGTCGGGGGCATATATAGTAAATCGACTACGCTCGTCTCAGTGGGCATATCTCCGAAACCGACGGAAGTGACCACTGGTCACTACAGCCTATGGGGCCTATTGACCACTGGTCAAACGGCCTAAGACTGCGTTTTTCGGCGTTTTGGTCTGGGGCATATGTATATAGTAAATCGACTACGCTCGTTTCAATGGGCATATCGCCGAATCCGACGGAAGTGACCACTAGTCACTTCAGCCTATGGGGCCTATTGCCCACTGGTCAAACGGCCTAAAACTGCGCTTTTCGGCGTTTTGGTCGGGGGCATATAGTAAATCGACTACGCTCGTTTCAATGGGCATATAGCCGAAACCGACGGAAGTGACCACTGGTCACTACGGCCTAGGAGAACTATTGACCACTGGTCAAACGGCCTAAAACTGCGTTTTTCGGCGTTTTGGTCGGTGGCATATATAGTAAATCGACTATGCTCGTTTCAATGGGCATATCGCCGAAACCGACGGAAGTGACCACTGGTCACTACGGCCTAGGAGACCTATTGACCACTGGTCAAACGGCCTAAAACTGCGTTTTTTGGTGTTTTGGTCGGGGGCATATACGTATAGTAAATCGACTACGCTCGTTTCAATGGGCATATCGCCGAAACCGACGGAAGTGACCAGTGGTCACTACGGTCTATGGGGCTTATTGACCAGTGGTCAAACCCCTTAAAACAGCGTTTTTCGGCGTTTTGTTGGGGACATATATTGTAAATCGACTACGCTCGTTTAGCATGCCACTGTTCAAGCTCCTTGTATCCATTACCGCATTGCTGGAAAGGGATCCTTTGAAATGACAGAAGGACAAGAAATAAAAAATGCTCCTCTGGAGCATGAAAAAGTAATATGGTTGATGGGGAGGTTGCAAAATCAAGAGAGGACTAGTCTTTGAAATGCTTAATATGGGGCTAGGTTAAAAAATAGAAGAGGACTAGGTTGTGAGCGAATTAATATGGGCACAGCTTCGCCGAACAACCCATATTCGCGGTTTGTAAATGTAAATTATTATGCATATCCACGATACATTTGGTTTATCAGGGCAGGGTGTGTGTCAACACGTGTGACCCGCCGGTCAGTGGTGGGTCAAAAGGGACTCAGTCGAGGCTCAAAAGATTAGATTTTAGCATTAACATTTCTAAAATTTTCGGCTTCGCCGAATTCTAACATTAACTATTTTTGTTTTTTATGAAATTTGGCCAAAATTATCTCAGGGATCCATCCACAAAGCGGTACCAATATTTTGAGAGACGTCTGTTTGCCATTTAGCACTGGTATGGTTTCTGTAAGCATGCATGTGCAAAAGTTAGCAAGTTAGAACGCTAGGTATGCAATGTTACAACCGAATGCAAGATTTCCCGTAGCAAGCTCTGAAGTAACAGACAATTACCACCGTCGATTCCTTAAGGATTTTCGTATCTGATCCATAATTTTTGTTTTTGCTGTTTTTGTATTTTTCTACCGTTGATTTTAATTTCTAAAATTATGAAAGATTCTCCATATTCTATTCAGTTGGTTTGTATCTAGCTGCAGTCATCAACTGGTTTAAACGCCTAAAAATCTCCATTTGTTATTATTGACAAAGATTTAAAGATTAGCCTTAACGCATCATTAACCAAAAGTGGGTCATGTGGGTCACATATATAATTCCTCGCGATTTACAGGTGTGGGTCACGGGTGGGATGCGGGTCAAAAAGTTGACCCACTTCCAGCTCTGTCCAGTACCGATGGATGCAATACGTGGTTTTAGTTGCTGTACTTTGTACGTATATATTATAATCCGTCAATTATAGACCGTGCTGTACTTCAACAGCACTCTACTTAAGCACAACCAGATGTAAACTATACTGACTGTCAGTGAAAGAAACTTATACGACATGATTTCTAATATACATATACTCTGCCGCACTCACATGCAAAATTTCGGGCGATTGCAACTTATCTGCAGCTAGTTATAGCCCGTGCTGTACTTCAACAGCACTCTACTATAGCGCAACCGGATGCAAACTATAGTGTCAGTCACCGAAGGAAACTTATACGGCCCAATTTCTAATGCTATGCCGCACTCATGCAAAATTTCGGACGATTGCGACTTATCTGTATCTATCTAGTTATAGACAGTGTTGTACTTTAGTACGTATTTTATGAACTGTACTGTACTTTAATTTTGTCAAAATGTTTATTTGGCCGGACCAATTTTGGGCCTGGGCCTGCCGCCTGAACGATTCCGGCCAAATATGGAAAATCGCCCTCGTATTCTATGGTATACGCACCTATACACAACCCGAAGCTTCTTATGCAACTGCTTGTCTCTAGCTTGTTCCTTGAGCTCTGCAGCTCTAAGGGCCTTTTACACCCATATTATAGGGGACTAGGGGAGCGCTCTCGCGCTCCCCTATAATACATGTAGCAATTTTCGTAGAATGAATTTTACTGTTCTTCGTCTATTTCAGATGCTGCAGAAGATGTCCATCTCAGATCTCCGCGATTCAACGCTGACCGATCTGGTCGATGATCCTTCGGACGTTGCCAGCCTATTCACTATTCGATCCCTGGATCCTCAACAGCATGGTCTCTGTGCCAGTCTACTGGGCGGAGGCTGTCGCATAGGGCTGCCCTATTTCTACCGGTATCGAACGGCCGGCGAACTGCAGGAGGACCTGCCCAAATTCCTGAGCCATCTGAACGACTATCTGGGCACGCAGATCCAGGCCAGCCAACTGTCGCCCCAGGCCCTGACTGCCCTCACCAACTCCTTTGTCCTATCGGACCAGGCTAAACGCTATGCCATGGCCTATCAGCTAGATCAGGCCAGTGGCCGTTTGTCCCCTTATCAAGTGGTAGCCCTGAGCATTCCCATCCTTTTCGTTGTAGTCTATCAGTTTGTTCGTCGCCTGAAACAGTCAACCCCCCTGGGCCGACTTCCCAGAGTGGGTCGTTTGGTCCTGTATGCGGGGGCCGCTGCCCTCTACATCCGCCTGTTGAGCGTGGTGACTGTGGGCTGGCTCATCTTTCAGTCGGATGCGGCCGACCGGGCCGCCTGTGAGCTGGAACCAGTAGCTGACTACCGGGCCGGCGGCCGGGAACTGTATGAGAAGGCTGCGGCCCGCAATCGAACGCTTCGATCACTGGCGCCGCAGCAACTGGAGGCTCGGATTGATTGCCTGGGCAACTGGACTGACTGGTGGCGAAATGGCCCAATCAGCTACCAGCACCACCTGGACTTTTTGCGACAGCTGGAGCTGGAGGAGAAGGAAACCAAGGATGCCAGTTGATGACAGTAATTTTTTTAAACAGTTAGGTTAGGTTAGGTATATATTTCCTATTGTTGTGTAGCTGTTTTTTGTTGTTTTGGTACTGAAGTTTGCAGCGTTGTCTGCTTAACGCTTCTTGAAGCAAAAACAATATACGCGACGCGTACGTACTGTATATAGTGTTGTTGCCTTCTTGCTGTGATTGTAGTCCTCATCTTGACAGTTTGGTGTTTTTTTGAGTTTGCTCAGTTTCCTTATCGAAATATCTAGGCCCAGGGTGTCCATTTGCACCATGTGATGTCTTATGTGCGGAGCCATTTCGTTGGATTTTCCTTGTCATTTCCAGAGACTCCCTTCTTTTGGTCTCTTTTCACATTTCACTTTCACTCTCACTTTTCTACAAATGATTTTTGCAAATCGGTTGTTTTCTGCAAATCTATTATTTCATGTGGACTTTGAGGTCTTTTATGGCTATGTGAGCTCTCCCTGGCACAGCTGTAGAAGCTGACAATTGCGGCAGAGAGGTTTTAGAATGAACATCGATTAAGTGCCCCTATCAGGGCTACGTGCATATGTTAATGGGAGGGTTTCAGCTGGAGACCTTCACGGGCCGAAATTTTCAGGCCCGGCCCGGCCCGTAAAAATTTTGGGTCTGCTCGGCCCGGTCCGCTCCAACTCAGGCCCGGCCCGGCCCGTAAGTAAGCTGTAGTCAACCTTTTTGGTATGCAAACACAGCTTAACATTGACATTTTTCGTCAAGTTTTTGTATTACATAATTTCGGCGTTCGTCCTTTCTCCCCAACATCTTGGCTTCAAGTTATGAGAATTTTAAAACACTTAGCAAACAAATTGAACCCCCTAGACGAACGAATTTGAAGTCAAGCCAAGTCCAAGAGTTTTCGTTCAAAATTTAATAATTATTATTATTATTGGCGCAAAAGAAGTACGAACCTATTTAGAATCTTAGAACTTCGCAACTAATTTCAACAAAACCATGAAAGCAATCAATACTTATATGGTTTCCGAAAAATGTAAAAGATTAAGTAGTCATTTAAAATGATAAAAGACCTCATCCTCAAATACATTCTGCATGTGGTTGGAGAACTTTTAGCAAATATATATTATTAAAAGGCAATAAATATAGAAGAAATGTAGTGAATCTTGGTCGGCCTGGCCCGAAGCCCGGCCCGCTCCCAAATTTTTTCTCCTCGGCCCGGCCCGTTCGACGTTGGGACCGGCCCGGGCCGGGCCGACGGGCCTGAGTGAAGGTCTCTAGTTTAAGCCCTCCTTCCCAGCTCTGACAAGGTACAGGCCTACCATCGCCAGGGGCAAGAGATAACGAAAATTTGGCAAGAGGTAACCAGAAATGAACGGAAAAAATAAGTTTTCGCACCAAGCTTCCTAAACATTTCCGAATTTCCCGGAATTTTTACCAAAAATTCTTTATTTTTCAGGAAAATTGATAGAGATTTATTAATTTGATTATTTATATATATCCTCATCATGATAAGTTAAATTCGTAGTGGGTAAATGAAATCTGGCCCACATCTGCCAAATTTGCAATATTTCATTCATGAATTTGAAAAGATTTGATGAAATTCCTGCAAGAAATGTCGAGTATTATATATATATATGTGGAAGAAATTTTCAATGTATGTATATATGTAACTGTTTCGGTTTTAAGGTACAAGCCCCTCAGGATCCGACCCTATGTTAATGTATGGCTGCGTGATTAGGAAGATTGCGATTGCGCCCGTGGATAGCTTAGGTCGACCCTTCAAGGCATCGAATGTTGTATTTCTCATGCTCTTACATGCTATGAATAATATTCTTTTTGGTGTACCATCTTTCTTAGCTTGTGGCCGTTTTGTGTCTTTTCTGATTTTTGTGTTTCAGGGTCAAGTAGTAATTTTTTAACAGATTTTGTGTACACGTTTTTGTTTGTTACGAATAAGTTGTTAATTCTGTTACGTTTGTTTTGCCATAATAATAAATCAGCGTGTTTGATTTAGTAAGAAATCAGATATTGGTTTAGAATAGGATTAGAGGAATATTTAAGAACTGTTAGGAATGTATTAAGTAAGATATTTCCATCGCAAGTTTGGAAACGTTGTGTTTCAATGGAAGCATGGTTGACGGAGCTCGCCGAATTTCTTCTGTAGTTGCTGCTTTCTCTCTCCTTTTCAGAGTTTTTCTTTTTGGCTAGAGCGGAAGTTTTTGTAAAAATTTTTAAAAATTTAAATTCCAAAGTGACTGCGTGCAACTGCTGGTCTGTATGCTGCAGTAGCAGGATCATCGAATCGAATGCGACATTATGAACAAAGTTAAAATTGATTTGCTATTTCTTCAGGCGCGACCCACTGGCTTTTTCTTAGGCAAAACTTTCTGGGGGGGGGGAGAAAAATTTTTCAAAAATGCCCAAAAAATGGCTATTTTTTGCTGCTAAGCTAAAAAATTAACTATTTTCACTTAAGTTTAAGCTTAAAATAGCTGAAAATGCTTAAAAATCCGGCGAAGCCGGAAAAATTTTTCAAAATTTACCCTCAAAACCCTATTTTTCCGGGCATTTTAGAGTTCTGGGGGGGGAAAGGCCCGAATCCTGGGGGGCCGACCCAAGTCTGGGGGGACGAATTTCTGGGGGGGCGCCCCCCCCCTGTAGGAAAAAGCCAGACCCATTGGATTTTGTCAACTTACTTGACCCAGTTCTTTTTCATTTTCAGCAATTTCGTATATCACATCAGTTAAGGTACTAATTTCAGCCAAAGGTGACATTTGACGAGATTCAATGAACTTCTGAAAACAGGTTTAGGTTTCTTCTTCTTTTTCATTAGTATTTACTTGCTGTGATACCACTTCACTCCAACAGCTCTTTCCGAGCGATTTTGGGATGATCGTACCTAGTAATTTTGACCTTGTACACAGGTTTAGTCGAATTTGCAAAATCTCGTTTTAAATAAATGAAACGGTCCTTTGGCGACAAAACCTCGCTTTAATAGCAATATTTAATGTACAATTGTTTAGATGTTGAAGAAGCTGAGTCTTACGTAATTTGTAAGTTTTATAGTTGAAGTAGTCACGTTTGGTTATAATTGACGTGGACAAAGTGTCTGCTAACCTGCGGGTTAGCGAGGGTACCCGCGACCCACTTTATCTTTGGCATCGTGGTTCATTATACTATTGCTAGTATGTAGTGCGCATATCACGAGCTAATTGATTTTGGAAACTAGTGCTGTTGGCTGTACGGCGTTCGGTCGGTACAGAGTATAGCCAATCCGACTGGCCAAATGAATAAGCCGAGCCACAAGACCGTCCGGTCAACAACACCACTGAGAAAATGCTGTGGTGGTGAAGGTAGAAATCCAAATTCCCACAGTTTTCGCCTGCCACCGATTATCATGGCATTGGTTCCTGTTTAAATGGTTATGGATTTAACAACAAATTGATTTGAAAATTTCATTTTTCGTTCCTCCTCACTGTGATACACATCGCCACTATTTCCTGACCTGGCGACACGCTGATGAGGATGAACATTATTTGCGCATAATATCACAGTAGATTTCACAGTCAATTTTAATAATGGTACATAAAGTCCCTCAGGAAACCTACCTAAGCTGCCACAGATAAGCAATTTAATAATAGGAAGGTTGTAAACATTTTCAGTTATTTCTTCTACTTTGAAGGTGGTGCTTCAGATTTAATTAAAAGTAACTTGTAATGAGTACAATAACACTCCACACCCCTTTCAAACTGCCAGCCTAGCTGAATGCTGAAAATTGCCCGGAAGTCCCTGCACTTCACTGCGCTCTTGGTATTTTGTGGGAGCAATAATATTAATTTCAGGCACGACTGCGGCAGTGCGCCACAATTTTGTGATACAGGGAAAAAATTCCAGAATGCCCATTCTCATGTCCTTGTTGGTCCAAAAATAAATGAAAATATTATTTGCAGAATTGAAATTAATGGCAATCCAAGCACCCGGAATTACAATGTCCATTACACCCACTGAGGCTTGCCTGAAATTGGAGTATACCAAAATTCCCAGCGGTATTGTGTACAGGAAAAACGATACAGTCATCATTAAACCTAGAGTTCGTGTTACTGTAATTTGCTTTTCCTTTGTATCTTTCAGGTAATCAGAGACCGGACTATGACCTTTACCACATCTTAGGGCAATCACGGAACATCCATAGATAATTACCATCAAAACTGACAGGACGAATTGATACATCCAATAAACGTAGGAGTTAAATTCGTGCGTCATGCCCCAGTCAGTGTAACAAATTTGTGGGAATGTTTTACCAGACTCCACGGCGCCAACGGAAACGTACATAGAAACAGCATAAAGACTAATGGTAGCGCACAGCCCTAGGAAAACCGCAAATCCCAGATGCTTTGATTTAATTGATACATAGACTTCCAGACTGCAGCAAGCAATCAGTCGATCAATAGAGATCAATAAAAGAAAAGTCGGTACAGAGTAGCATCCTAGGAGGAAAAATTGATTATGCGGTTTCAGGATACACTCCCAGGAGGTCTGAGGGACGGTATCAGTTCCCGACAACATTAGGTATAACCTATATGCCCCCGCCGATAACTGACCGCACCCTGTAATGCAGTCGGCAAAGGCCAAAGCCATTGGCAAAATGTACTCTTTCCGATGCAGCGTTGGTTTCAGTGCGATCACTGCGATTAGCAAAATGTTGCCACCGATTTGTAGAATTCCCTGACCAATGTAAACGACATTATTGACGTAGGAACGGGTATTATCGTTCTCCATTAGCAAAGTCTAAAAGTCATGTGAGGATCTAAAATGAGGCAAAACAAAGACTGGTTAATTGCAAACAGCAAGCTTAGAGGTTTCATTCTGAAGTTTTGTTGTGAAACAATTAGTGTCATTTCTACCTTAATTCAGGAAAAAATTTAGGAGTAGGTATGTTGAAACATGAAAACATAGTCTAGAAACGAGGTTTCTAAATTAAACGAATAATTCGGTTCTCTGATGAACTTGACCAAGTCGAACAAATTTGACTGAATCCAAATGTTATACGTTGATCTGTTTCAAAGATAATGCCGATTTTTCGGTAAGAAACTTAGTAAGACAAATATACAAGCCAAGTGATGTAGCCCTAGAACTAGAAGCATAACTTTATCAAGAAAGTAAAGTGATAACTAGCAGTAGGTATATATTGAAACTTTGTTATTTAATACAATGTGGATTTCAGGTAGCTCAGGTTTCTGATTCGATATTTTTTCAGGACAGAATTCTTTCTGGAGGAAAAGTTCCAGGGAAGATTTCGCCGTGACTCCAAAACATGCGCTGTGAGGAAAAGCATATAGCCAGCAAAAACTGACTCTAGTCATCAAAGATTACATTTCAATTTAAATTGAATCTGAATTTGAAATGGTTTGACGATGATTATTTCTAAGTTTTTGCGAACTCTCTTCTAGGCCTACTTTATCTTACAAAATTACTTCGAATATGTCGGTTTGGTCACATCCAAAGGAATCCAACCGGATGGAAAATGCATAAGGAAGTATTTCCTATTATTTTTTCCAATCGTTTTTGGTAATCACTCTTAGTCACTGTAAAAAAACAGGTGAAACTGAAAAAGCTCATATATTCTAGAATATGCACAGAAACTTCAGGTAAATAAATATATCCATGGGAACACTTTCTGCTGTGAACTATTTTTCTTGTTAGCTCAGGTGTTTCTATGTAGGCCTAAAAGAATGCGCAGTTTAATTAATGATTTGCATTCAAAACTATTCGGATGAAAAATACTTTTGTCTATTTCAGACGATTTAAAAACAGGGGTTTTTTTGGTTTTCGGATTTGCGTCAACCTTGCGTCCCGCTAAGTTTAAGTTGCGTCCGGTTAAGAAATTTTGCGTCCAGGTAGAATTTTTGTTTTATCGTGTTTTCTGTGCAAAAAATTGTTTTATTTTTAAAAATTTTGATAATTCCTAAAGTGTAACACTATTTACACATTTAGAAAGTTGATGCTGCTTAAAATGTACGATTACAAGGGTGCCTATAAAATAGAGATGCGGCCAATGTACACGGCGGGGGGTCTGGGGGGCAGAGCCCCCCAGAAGTTGAAGAATTTTTTGCAATTCCAGAATAATCCGTAATGGAAATGTTTAAAAAGATTTTATTTGGCACCTGTGTCTTGTTGCATCTAACGCAAAACCTTGAGTAATTTTCAATATTATTGACACACATTCCGATATTTCAATGTTATAATATACTTAAACTAATTAAAGTATTAAAAATTAATGAAATGTTTAGGAATAGCTTGAGAAAAAGGTAGTAAATATCAAACATACATTCAGTTTCGAAAACTCTGAGAACTACTGATCCCTGTAAACAGCATTGGAAGTGAGCAGCAGTTATTGTTATTATCAGTGGGGCGGGGCCGAGCCCCCAGAAGTTGGAGATTTTTTGCAATTACTGATTAAATCCGTATATAATGGAAATGTTTAAAAAGATTTTATTTGGCACCTGTGTCTTGTTGCATCTAACGCAAAACCTTGAGTAATTTTCAATATTATTGACACACATTCGATATTTCAATGTTATAATATACTTTTAAACTAATTAAAGTATTAAAAATTAATGAAATGTTTAGGAATAGCATTGAGAAAAAGGTAGTAAATATCAAACATACATTCAGTTTCGAAAACTCTGAGAACTACTGATCCCAGAAAACAGCATTGGAAGTGAGCAGCGGGGGGTCTGGGGGGTGGAGCCCCCCAGAAGTTGGAGATTTTTTGCAATTACTGATTAAATCCGTAATGGAAATGTTTAAAAAGATTAGTTTAGCGTCTGTAGCATTTAACGCATTTCGTGAGTAATTCTCGATTTTATTGGCATACATTATTCCGATGTTCAATGTTATAGATAAACTAATTACGGTATTAAAAATTAATGAAATAGTTATTAAATTAATATTACTAAGAAGAAAGGTAGTAAATATCATATAAATTCCATTTTCAAAACCATGAGAATTACTGCTTCTTGAAATGATTCCCCATTTTACTATTAACGCTAGTTAGTAGTTACAATAAATTCATCGTAAAATGCAGGTACATAGGCCTTTTGTATTTGAAAATTTTACAAAAATGGTAGACTTGCATTATATAATTCAAATTGAAATTTGTGAATTTTTTGCGAAAAACGTTTTTTAGAAGAATCAAAAAATTTGGATATTCTGCTCCTGCTACAGTTACAAATTTATTTTCGGGGTTTTACTTTACTACAATCTTGATCCTGTCTGACGTGTTGAATGAGAACAATATAAATGTTCACGATTATGCATCAAGTAAGATCTATATATTTATTGAAGTAAAATTTATGAGTTCGAAAAGAGCTGATATGGATGCAGGTGGGCAACAACTTAACAAATAACATTGAGTAACATTAAGGCATGACCTTGCACCTTGGCATTCCATGACAAAGTGGGAAACACCGGGGGTCTGGGGGCAGAGCCCCCAGGACCCGAAGAAATTTTTGGAAAAAACGGAAAAATTGGTACTGGAAACATTTAAAGTTTTTACTCTTACAAAAGTGAATTTTCTCCCGAAATAATGTTGCGTCTAGCTTGCGTCCCGTTAAAATTTCATTGCGTCCGGATAAGAAACTTTGCGTTAACGCACATCTGGACGCAAAAAAACCCTGTAAAAACTTTAAAGAACAGTCGTCATAGCGTTTGATGGCAATATAACAATTTACAGAAAAATGGATTGCAGGGGGCAGTCACATAAAGATAAAACTAATTAAAAACCCAAGGCTGGCTGGCTGGGTTTTTATTTGAATAAATGAACTTATTAGGTTTATTCTACTGATTCCTTTCATAGGTATATTATGGAATTAAGCTAGCATGTACAAATCACGCTAGGTATGCTCGGTGCGTTAAGTCGGGACCCCCCCCCCGGAGTCGCGTTTGGATTTGAAGGTTTAGTTATTGAAAAGGATGCAGTGAATTAAAGAGCTTAGTTTTGGTTCCAAAACCTTTCTTAAAAGAGCAGATTCGAGCAGATTTGAACTCTTTTAACTCGTCTCCATCTTGAAAAAGATAAAGTTAAATTTACTGGTTTAACATTACAGCTTTAACTTTCGCGAAAAGCTCCCAAAGAAACACTTGCAGTCCGTACATGATGGAGCTGCCTTGCGTTTTGCAATATGTTACTATCCTGATCTGATCCGCTACGCTCTGGAGAATGGCTGCTAAGTTGGTTTAAGTTCCGGTTTAAATGTATTTGGTTTAAGTAGATTCGTGAGAAATACAGTCATCTTAATTTGAAGTTAAGAAAAGGTGTAGAGAAGAACTTAGATTTGAATTTAGGAGTCGCATTATACATAATCTATAAAATCTATAAAAGATAATTTCATTCACAGGTATGTGATTCTGTCAAATTAAACATATACTATATAAGCATAACGAGCCCGGTTTATTGCGACAGAGCTACATTTGGTTTTATTATTTTTACCGGGGAATACACCCTTACAGTATCCTGCATCTGCATTAAAGTATTCTGCGGACCGCAGAGAGCAGCGCAGAAAAGGTCTCTGAGTATCTAAACAGTGCTGGGCACCTCGACAAAAAAGTTACTATCCTAAGATTTTGATGTAAAATCCTGGGGAGTTTCTATTTTTAGAATCAGAAATCCCATACTAAAATGACACACAAACATGTAGCAGTCCTCTGTGAAACAGCCTAAAGTCCGTCGGTCTTATGCCGGTTTCTCCCATCAATTTATTAATGAACCTTAGTTTTTAGCCTATAAAAAGGACAGAATGCAAGATAAACAGAACATAACTTTTTGAAAAACTCGCCATTGATGTATCATGGAACACATTAAATATCTGGTTCAGCCGATATAGTATGTCAGTTTTCAGGAAAATATATGTTATTATTAATGACAGGGAATGATTAGACTCACGCAATTAAGCTCAATCCAAAAATAGATTAGGCTACTTGTTGCCTTTTAAGAGTATCATGCATTTGTGATTTCATATGAAGTCTTAAGAATAAATCTCAGGAAGTCAGGTTGAAAGCAAAAATCTGTTTAGTAAAATTAAACTACGAATCTTTTTAACATTAACTTGAAGGAAAAATACAACAAGAACCTTTGGTAAAGCTCACTTGCATGCAATGATCAGTTTTGTTGTTCGTACTATATACATATTGCAGATGCAGTTGCTCGTAAATTTAGTATTTATACGGTTTTTGTATTCAGTGTCTGCTTGCCTGTTCCAATGCAGAAAACTATAGCTTCTTGTTTCTCTCTTACTTTGTTTCATCCATTTTTACTGTCGCCTACTACAATCAGCTGCGGTAATAGTGAAAAACAGATTTTTAAAGCTGATTACATAATAATAAAAATTTGAATTATGAAAGGGAGTCTGATTTATGGAGGAGGTCAGCCACGCATCGGGTGTAGCAATGAGAAAGAAGAAGAAAGTCATGTACCACCGAAGGTCCGAAAAATTCGGACCTCCGGTAGGACTCGAACCCACGAGATTTTGCGCACTAGGCAAACGCTCTGCCGACTGAGCTACGGAGGCACAGTCTCATCAAGCTTTGTCGGAATTCGTGTACCAATGTACATGACTTTCACTACGTGAACCCACGTAAGTAGAAACAAAGTGGAGGAAGAGCAAGCTCAAGGGCCGTCGCACTTGCTCTACAGATATAAATGAGAAAGAAGAAGAAAGTCATGTACAAGCTTATACCTATATATAGGGTATGGCGCTTGTCATATTCTTATGGACATAGTTTCTACTCTTAGTAAGAACAAAATGTCATGTGAGAAATCAGCAAAAGTTGGAATCAAGCTTGAATCTGTGACCCAAATCGATTTATTCACTATTGGAACCACCGGATCAGAAATTTTAGGGGTTTGGCAGATCCAGTCAGAGAGTAGACTCCTGGGTATCTCTCCAGAAAAATCCTGAACTAGCCGATCTTGAATGCAGTTTTGTGCAGTGCAGACTGAAGTAAAAACATTCTGATAAATTCAGTCCCTCTGTAATCAACATTTCCATCTCTTTCACAATAGTGAGGAGTTTGAGAAATGAGTTGCGTGAAGGAATTCATTATTTTGGAGCAGCTCAGGCTCAGGCGTCATTAGCCACAGTTCAGTAAAGTTTTAAACCTAAGACTCAACAGACTTTAGTATAAATGTTCATGTCCTAGTGTTTGAGCCTTCCCGTACCCATTCGCCTGAGACTTAATTTATTTATGCACAGGTCAGACAATAAGCCAAGCCACAGCCGGTGAAAAACAAAGTGTGACCGGCCAGCTCAGCATAAATCGCGTTATTTAAATTATAGCAAGACCTTTTATCAATCTCCGGTTCACTGCCCGCAAGTAAGCTACAAACTGATGGCGGTTAAAAGCAGATTCTTACAATACATTTACCTAGTGTAATGCAGCTCACTCCAGCAACCAATTAAACTAATCCTGCCCTAAGGAGTCCAAGTCAAGGTCATCAGAAATTTGCAGCTTTGGCCTGTTTTGGAAACTTCCGAAGTCCGAAGTTTGGGGTGGTACCCCTTTACATTTAGGGGTTAATCACCGAAATTATAAGATTAATCCCTAAAGGTGCCGGTGAAACTATGAGCATGTGGTGTAAGTGCAGCTCTGGGCGGGCTCGGCCAGAATGGCTGGGCAAAATACTGGAGGGATATTGGGTCGGGAAACCGTCCCAAAATCTTTCCAAAAGCTGTCCAAAAGCCCTCTAGTTTTCGTTTTTTGCCATTTATAGTCACTTTTCGGCCAAAAATTTGTGGAGTAGGGTTAGTGGAATCAGAAAATCTGAGGAGGGTAGCCGCCGAAATTTGTCGTTGTGGTTGGGGGAGACCCGTAAATGCTCCCAACGCACATATGGTAGCGATGCATATATATAATTTCTTTTAGATAGAGGATTAGATATATACCTTAAAGTAAGTTGCCTCACCCACTGAGATCCTCTCAATTTTCGAAGGAGGAGGCAAATTCTGTTTGTTTTATTATTTTACTAGCAATCAGTCCAGTTTTACGAGTGTGGGATTTAATAAATTTAATACTATAACACTGTTGCACTTTTGCTGTTTTAGCCTCAGCAGCTACACGTTTCTGTCAAAAGGATTTTCTGGGTTCTGGTTACTCATCAGTGTTTTGTATTTTGTTTGCTTTTACTGCTTAATGCTTAAATATTTTTATTAATTTTTTACATTTTAGTAACCTCGATTCGACACCTTAGTTTCAGTTCATTTATGTTTACTCATTTTTTGTTTTTTAATCAGCGAAATCAGATGTCTTGGTTTTATATTCCTAGATCTGTTAAGATTCCACCTGGGCTATGGTCTGACCCTTGGATTTGGCTCACGATCCTATCTTAAGATATGTCCATGTTCCTTCGTTTTTTCATTAAATACTTGAAATTACCAAAGATGGTTAAATCTGTCTGGGCCTGTAATCATTTTGACAATGACAGTAATTGTTTATCTATACTTTCATTTCGAGTTGTTATTAAATATTTTGACATTTTCAAGTAACATACTTTTACACTCCTTTTTGGAGTGTTGACATGCGGACGGCTCCGGTCTCCGCCCAGTGGGGAGGTGCGTCGCACGCCTTTTAACATTTTAACACTTTTCTTTTCTGCTCTGTTAAGAGGGTCGTGTCAATTCATGGTTTCTGAAGCTCTTAGAGTCATAGGTGGGGCAGTAATTATTATGTCTCTTCCGCATTTATTGTTATTTTGCCATTTTGTAACAGGATTCTTTTGTGCTTTACAATTGTTGCCTTAATTTTTGTTTCTTTTCGTGTTCTATTTAATCCTGTTTGTCATTGCCGGTGCTGATCCACCGCTCTGGTTCCAAGGGTGTCCATAGGTTTGGCGGTAATTGCTGGCTTGGGTATTGGTTGTTGTCGACTCTGGCTTCTGGGTTTTGGAGCGACTTTTGGTCGCCGCGACGGCTGACGACGATGGGGTCGGTAATCTGACGGCTTAGTCATATACTGGTGCTCGCTACTTCAGCTTGGCCGTTGTTACTGTCAGTTCTCGAATAGTTTTTAGTTGTTACTTTTTTAATTTTTGTCGAAATTTTAAGGTATGTTCTCTTTGCTGTAATCATTTACTAATGTTGCATATATCATCTATAGTTGCAACTCTATAATTTCTGTCTGTTTTTCAAATATTTGTTAGTCTGCTTTGTTGATTTCTTGTGTGTGGAGGTTTTTCATGGGGGTGGTTTCGTATTTTTGTTCTCGTAGGTGCTCACTGCACTGCACATTGCTGGCCCTTGTGTTCTGTGCGGCCTTAGTTCTTGTATTTTTCTAGTTTCAGCAGAAACTACTAAACGTTTGCACTTTAAGATATGCAAATAAGCTGCAAAACAAGCTAAGTTTGGTTGCTCTAGGGGTGGGCGAGTTTTGATTCTGTGATTGGTGAGTTGGTATACTTGTATAGGTTGTTGCACAACATAGAGTGCACTAGCTGATTTACAGGCACGCTAAGCGAAACTGCGAGGGGTTGTGATGCACGAGCGAAGCGAGTGCATTACAATCCCGAGTGTTTCGTGAAAGCTTGCACGAGGACTGCTTAACTTTCCCTTTGCTCATGCATTATTTGAAGGTTTGCCCGTTTCATTTGAATTAGTGAATTACTGCTTCCATCTTGACGTTTAACTCAGGTCTATTTAGGGGACTGATCCGACACCATATAACAATGGTAGTTCATGTGATCTCAAATTAAGTTACGTGAGCTATACAACAGTAGTACACGCAGTTTTACTAGTCTAGTAGACTCAAACTTCACACTTGAGCAGAAGTTGTGGTTGGATCAGCCTATTGCAGGTGGGGTGGAGTCCGGCAAAATCAAATTTAAAATTTAACATTACTCTCGCCTAGCACTTAGACTGTCTAACCTATGGCACACCATCATTCTTAGGCATGCTGTGGGTCGGCTGGTGGCTGTATATTCTTGTTAATACATAAGTGTCGTGTGATAATTTATACATAACAACTAATACAATTGTGAGACATTAACCATCTCCAAACCTTGCATTTATATCTTACCTCAAATTTCTAGACACACAAATTTAATAGTCTGTAAACAAGACTCGCCTCTCTATAAAATTCTAACCAATTAATAAATTTAATAATCTTACTACTTTACGTACAGAACTGAATTCAAGTTAACTGAAACTGCGACCTAACTACAATGAGCCGTATCTCGTGCCATTCCGTCCGCCTGAATACGGAAACCATAAATACTCCCGTTTTATCTTTCCCATCAACAGTACCTTTTCATCTCACTTCAATGCCATCCATGTTTTGTTTAGCCTTCCTAAGTTAATGACCATAACAAACCAAACTTATCCTAATTCAACACTTATTCTCATTTCTTAGCTTATTTGATCCTCTACTACCAACAACCATGGCTGATACTGATCCAGTAAGTCTATTCAGTTCAGACACCATTCAAACCCACTTAAGATGCTGGTTCGGGATCGTGTATTTTTGGGCTTTAAAAGCGCAAATGTCGTTGAACTTCATTCAAACTTGCTACAATATGGGTAGTGGGTACCCTACACGGGCGAAATTATAATCATTCGAATCTTCTCACCAAGACCTACAACTTTGCTCTTGAGAGTATTCTTCGACTCCTTACAGTTTAACAGATAGCAGTGAAAATTTATTTTCGAGGTTTAAAGCTGTCCATTGTTCGAAAAAAATCAAATATTGCAAGATTTCGACAGTTTCGGCAGCGCTGGTCCGTTGGTCAAGTATTGCTCATATTTGTAGTCCTAAAGCACATGTTATGCCCAACGGAGAGCTCTCTGCGGCATCTGTGCCTACGCACAGCAACGAAAATGTGAAATTTTGAAAGCGCAACCATATTGCTTTGAACACGGATTTCTCTTAAACTCATGCAACCAATTAGAAAACGGCTTTAGATACGCATTTTTGGGACAATTGCCGAGGGCTGTTTTTCAAGGTTTCGCGTGTTGTCTTTCCGTTCGAGAGAAATATTAAGCATTCAAACTTGAAAACTTTGACGAAAATCAGGCAAAATGGACATTTTTCTCAAAATCTTGAACTCACCTGATCATTAAAAGATTTGAGAGAAATAGCCCTCGGGAAGACGTTTCTTTTGAAGCCTGATCTGATCGCTTTTCTTTAGCTTTCCCACATTTCGAGAAATACATGTTCAAAAATTGTTTTGTTGTTATCGCATGTTCAAGTCAAAGAGTTATAATGAGACAGGTATACCCTACCCAGCTGTAACAAGCACATTCTAAGCTTTAAAATGATATAAAAATCATCGTTGAATTCCAAGAATTGAGCAAATTACAGTCTTTCAAAATTTGCTGTAAATACCCGAACCATGCGTTGCGCAATGTGGAGAACCGAACTGAACACCATGTTAAACAACTGTCACCTGCCAATTTAGTTTATGTCCCATACAACTATTACCCTCTAAAAGCTCCAGGCCCCTTGCCATTCAAATCTAACGCCGCAGATGCTACAACTTTTCGAAATTGAATAGCCTCAAGAATTAGCAATTGCCTTCCAACATTTGACAGGGTAGTCCACCTCCATGATGGAAATCTGAATCAAATTTGTGGGGGCTCGGAAATGTCAACGTCGCGGCACACTCAGTTCATCTCGCAGTATACACTGCAGTCGGAGCCCGCCTTGCGGACTGTTCCTTCTCTGAAGATTTAATTTCGCAGTGCAAATGTATGCTTTTTTCCCAACCAGTCAGTACGAAATCATCTTAAGTAGTAATTTAATTACCTCTCTTCACCCCTCAAAATATCTTGGCAAATTGAAAACCATTTCAATTTTATAATATATTTTTATATTAACCAAGACAATGTTATTAATTTCAGGATTCTATAAATTTTGATAAATATGTACTATTAGTATTAATTAACCCTAAAGATTATTTTTGATTTACTATACAGAAAAATTAACAACATACAGAACAAATTTCAAAAACCCCGATATATTACCTTTCATACCACACTCAAAACTTGCTAACATAAATTGTATACAAAAGGGCAATTCAAAGTTCACGAAGCATAAAAATACAATTCAAAGTTCACATGTGGAATTATGATTATGACAAAATGTTCTTAATATTGGAACCAAACACTAAAAACAATTACGCGCTTAAAAAAATTAGCCTGATACAATACACAGAAACCAGTAATAACAATGCAAAATATTATCTAAAAAGAAAAGTTCCAAGTCTTTTCTGCATTTAGAGTTGAACGTATTGAACATCAACAGAATCCAAATTCTCCTGATTTTCACCATTAGATGAGTTGAAGTCCACAGATTCTAACAGTCTTTGGTCTCCATTGTCATTGGAATTTGGGGTCCTATAATATGTGAAGAAAAAGCCTAACATACAGGTGCATGCACATACAAACAAACGTTATACAAAATAAATGCATACAGTGTACAGTGAACATTAAAATCCTAAGCAAATTCAAATCAAATTTCAAATTTCAGAGTAACAATAATCCACTAAGAGTAACTTAACATCTTAATGGTACCCGTGTCATACTCTTGAATACTGAAGCTTTAATTCCCAAATGCAGATGAAAATCTAAGTTTGGCATAGACTAGTAAGCAAGCTTTAAGCTACATTAAAACAAATCATTTAGATTTGTTTCTGGAATCAGACCATAAAAAGAAATTAATAGTGACTGCTAGTCTAAAATTGTAAAATTTAATTGGTTTTTCACTTAATATGATTATTTATTATTTATCTAAGGACTTACTCAATTGTACTGGAAGAATGTATAGGATTGACGAAATGCACCGACGGATCATAGTACGATAAGTCCAACAGATTGGGAGAAGGCCCAGGTTGAGGTAATTGATCTGGGGCATAGTGAGTCGTCGGAGCACAATGCGAAAGATCCAATAGATTAGGATTGACACGTTCGGGTAATTGCTCCCGACGATGTTGAGATATCTTAGATCTAAAATAAGAATGTATACTACTTCATTATGGAATTCAATTTAAAAATATATTCATTTATTCAAGTACATCACGATAAAGTACTCATACCGTAAGTAGGCAGCTCGTATTAAGATCGATCAAATGTTATTCATAAAATAACATTTTTCAAAAATAAAAAAACGCTTCAATGTTGTGTGGTTTCGAAGTTTTCAATGGTTCATATTAATTTCAGAGCAATAGGTAGCTTATTTTCGATAGAGAACAAGGCAAGTATCAATCCGACAAATGCCAGTAAGCAAGTATAGTACAACTAACACAAAATAAAAAAATGGACTCATACAGTTGATTGAAAAATTATCAAATTGTTATACTACAAAATAATGTTACATCTCTAAGGGTTAGGTGACAGGCTCATTCTTGCTATGAGAACTGTTAAATTTTAGGGATTAATGATTCGCTCATGATAGTAGTTTCCATGTTGGTACTCTGGCTTTCCTATTATCGTTTTCAGTCTACGCCAGCCTCAAGGAAATAATAGAGGAAAAGTGGTAACCTCAAAACTTAACAATAGCGGGAAAACACCTGATGCAGGAAATAGGAAAATTATTTAACCTTATAGATAAACAACGTCACAATAAAATATGGTTTCAATTAAAGGATATATTCGTGTAGATGAATCGTGCATTTGGTTTACCATGCAACTATGATAAAAAGTTCGACACAAGCTGGAGGTTGTAAAAGTCCGGCACATGCTCGAGGTTGTTTTTAACTTAACATATTTTAATCATATGCACGGACCCTAAGAAATAGAATGTGCTACGTAGGTGCGGCATAAAGTGATAAAATAAAGTTATTTGCTTTTAAAAATAAGTTATAAACAATATTAGATTACCAGTGGAATTGCACTTTTCCAGAAGAAATGATGGTTAGAGTTAATCCAGGACAGCAAACCAGGAAACAGTTGCAGGATTGTGGGTCGTCAAGCCAGACACGTCGAGCATTGGGAAAGTATTTCTTAAACTGAACGCATTCTAAACATCGATCGTCGCAAATGTATACAATTTTGGCCAAGGTACATGATGATGGTTCTCCAGAGCACCGGATCACTTCACTACAGAACGTGCACTCCCCTAAAGTCGGCTGAAATAAAAAAGGCAAAAATCACTATACAAATTGTTCAGTTTCCGTTTTAAATTGAAAAATCCCACATGTACAAAATCAGTACACAAATTTTTTATTTTCAGTTTTAAAGTTTGGAAAGTGCGACATCTAATTTTGACTTTATTTTTGTCATATTTGCCATAACCATGATTGAATCAATTATTTTAGCTAAGACGGTTCCTATATTTGAGCTTTTGGACAACAAGTTTTAATTTCCTTTTCCTGTCATTTCCATTAAAATAAAATAGTATATAATTGCTCATAAATTTGCAGACAATGTGTTTTGAGGTTGCACCAATTCTTCAATAACTTGGCTGGATTTTTAATGAATAATCTTTGTTTATTGGCATACAGTTCAAAGGTTTTACTGCACATAAAACTTTATATTTTGTTCAAAGCATGATATATGTACGTACGTTCTATTAAATCATGGGGGAATCTTTGAAATTTTTAGTTCAAATTAGACCAACAGGACAAATTACCATATTAGTTTAGAGAATAACGACTGACCCAAGTGTGCAACTTTAGACTTTAGAGCAATTTAAAATTGTTTGAAACCACAAACAGTTAATCAAATGTCGGAGGAAGTAAAGGAAAAATAAAAATCGCAGAGTTTTCAGCTTTCTCAGAAGACTGCTGATCAGATTAAGATGTCGTTGTCATTCATCAAAAATACTGTTTTCTAAAGTTTGGAAACTTGAAAGTTATATTATAAGATTGATTGAAGACATAGTTTGAAAGGAATACTCTTGATATTTTGCAAAAATATTATATTTCTGAACATTTATACAAGTTCTAGATTCCAGTTCTAGCATGGTCAGATACATTTTGATTTTGTTTGGGCTATTTAGTGTATCCTGATTTCAGTGATTATTACAACTGTCAAAGAACCGACTTATCAGTTTATTACTGGGAACAGGTATGTTGTTGTTATTAATTAGCTTTACTGTCTGAAAACTCAAGATAATATTGAATTTGTATATAGTAATTTTTTCTCT
This sequence comes from Trissonchulus latispiculum, assembly GCA_030248195.1. Taxonomy (NCBI): domain Eukaryota; kingdom Metazoa; phylum Nematoda; class Enoplea; order Enoplida; family Ironidae; genus Trissonchulus; species Trissonchulus latispiculum. Next base: position 3,611 of record JASAND010026217.1, on the reverse strand, counting down.
CAATTGCTCAATTAGAAAATCAGTCAATGTCATTTTAGTTAGAATATTCAAAAATTAAGATTTGTATTTCAAAATTTAATCTTAAATTGAATTTTTTACTTTAAACAAATTTTCGAAATCAGTCACCCTGTCAACGATAGCAACATAAGGTAATCTGGAATCAAATAAGTTTAATCAAGAGTGTGTAATTAATTTAATTGTTAAGTGCAAAACTCGCGCAACAAAGTTAATTGCAACAGTTAACGCAGATTATAGTTTCAAGGTCATTTGGAATGTGCACACAAGTTACGCTTAAAATCAGGGGTTCGGTTAAGAGAAAAACTTTAGTAGCATTTTAAGATATAAATGTAAATGTGATACAAGGTAAATGTAAGATATATAAGGTAAATGAGTTATATATTTCAGTTTACAATTGTCCACGAATAAAGCCGGGTCATGTTCCAATGGAGCATCGGAGAAACAGACAAAGGAAGAACCGAGAAACGGAACAAAGGAGAAACGGTTCAAAAAGAAGAGAATAGTGGATTTTATGTAAACGGAGCAACGGAGAAACGGACCAACGGACATCGGAACTGAGAAAAATAGCAAGTTAACGTTTGGTTAACTCTAAAGTTTTCTGTGAGTAAATTTTAACATTTTGTCCAATATTTCTTGTTTGGAATAGTTCAGTAATAACTTCATGAGTATATTGTCAAACAATTTTACAAGAATATTTAATTTTTGGGGACATAATCTATTTTTCAATTTTAACATTATTTTTGCCGTATCTCCTTTTCTTTCCCCCTTTATCCGTTTGTCCTGTTTATCCGGTTCATACATGCTCCGTTTCTCCGTCACCTACCTTAGCACAAATTAAATTTAGGGGTATGTTGTAGGGTTTTCCCGTAGGGCTTCCCGGGTGCTCTCCTGCCGGCCCGAAGGGGAGGGCACAAATTTTCGGAGGGATTTTTTGCTAAAATGAGCTAAAATTGATGGTTTTGGCATATTTTGCAGGTAGAAAAGCAAAAAGATCTCAAAAATGCTTAAGGTGGTGATTCCTTTTGGGCATATATTGTCGTTTGGCGGAGTAAATCAAGATGAAATTTGACGAAACTTTCCGAAATACGGTCTTTTAGCGTTCTAACACCCTCCGCGCAATTCCGATTCAAAAATTAGAAACTTCCGGTAAGGGCGGTTTTTCCCACTTTCTGAAAGTTTCGCAGCAGCTATATGGTTATGACTATATTGAGATATAGCCGATTTTCTTGTTTCGGCGTCGAAAACTTGTCATTTTTGCAGAAATCAAATAATTCATCATTTCTTGAACTATGCAAGTCGTAAAATCAAACTAAGGGCGTCGATCTGAAGGTCTCATAGTGGCAAATTATCCGAAGCATGATCGTCTTCCAACAACTATCCTGTAGGCTCCTATCATGAAAAATGTAGTTTTTGAAAAACACTACCAATTTTTTCCCAAAGATTGTGGAGCATTCACCATGCAAGCTGGAGGGCTGCTACTTAACAGATGTGTTCTGCACAAATATACCCAGGGACGTTTTTTAGTTGCCCCGATTGCTGCTTTCTAGCTAAAGTGATCGCTTGACAAATTTGGAAAAAGAAGGCAAAATACAGGTTACGCACACATTTCAGCTTATTTCTCTATAACGAAGAGCGATTTCACAATAAATAAAAAATCGTCCCCAGCTATTGTTGGAGGTATCGAATGTTATAACCGATGTCTCGTGAAAAAATTTACTTGAGTCTGCAAAAAAATCTTGAAAATTATACTTCTTCTAAAATGTGTTAAAAATATTTTAGAAAAGCAACATTAGTTTCATGGTATGCATTAAAAAGAGAAAATGTCTAGTTGCATTTTGATATAAAAGTGGCTTCTTAACTCAACGTTTTGTTTGTTTTCATCATACTGTTCTAGTATACGGTGACGTTAGCTTTTGACTAGTTTCAACTCTCCGACATTTACCCTTTCTGAGACAAAGGAATGGGAGTATTTTATTGCCATTTGCCACTGCCAATTGTGAAACTAAAATTATACCGGAAGAAGGATTCGATCTGTGTCCGGAACAGTGCCAAGCGGACACCCTAGCCACTACACTACTCTAACTATAGAGATTTTATCGAGTAAACCGCGAGAGAGAAAGTTATCATTTATTTATATATGTTTAATTTAAACTTTTTATTATATCTAAATTTCGAAACAAAGGAAACACCAATGAAATAAATACAGGGCAAGCGCAAAATCAGTCTTTGCACAGGAAAATTGTAACATCAGTTTTAGCTATTTATTGATCTGTTAGTTAAACCTCTGCTAATCAAGTGACAGGCAAATAACGCCCGATTTTCGGTAATATGAGAAAAGGCTGAGAGTGATCGTGTGCAAAACAATTTACAGGGCGTTGAAAATTAACTAAATTGACTGTAATGATGCTCTAAAAATTGCAAAATCGTAGAAGAATTGTTGGGCAAAAAAACCTGCGTAACAGGGACATGTGTTGAAGATAGGACGGAAATCCTCCGCGCCAAGCAAGTTACATGCAAAACATGTGAATTCAGATGAGTCAACCCATTACAAGTATACCGCCTCCGGCGGTACAAAAATAGCAATTTCTATGAAAAAATCTCCGGAAAAAGCCGGAAAATGTTTGAAACTTTGCCTATTTTGGCAGAAATTTGGGCTCCCGAAAAATCCCGGGGGAGGGCGATTTCGGGGGGAAGGCATTTTCGGGCGGGGATCAATTTCAAGGGTCGGCTCCCCCACCCGTAGGTAAAAAATACTCTGCTTATATATACGCATGTATGTGCATGTGTATATTTGAAATGACTTAAGGTGGTGATTCCTTTTGGAGACATCAACTTTGAACCCTTATTACTCATTCATTACTTGGAGTTAAGAAATCATTATTATATCAAAATGGAGCTTTATATTTTCTCGTTCTAATGAATGCAATGAAACTAAGTTCAGTCTTCGGAAACTATTTTCCTGGATTTTCGAAGTACTTTAATTTTCCAGATTTTTTGCAGACTAAAGTAAATTTTTTCGTGAGAAGTCGGCTACATCATTCGATTCTACTATCAAATAGCTGGGGACCCTTCTTTAATTATCATGAAATCACTCTTCGTTATGAAGAAATTAGCTAACATGTTTGCGCAACCTGGATTTTGCCTACTTTTCCCAACTTCAGCAAGCGGCCACTTTAGCTAGAAAGCAGCAATCGGGGCAACTAAAAAAGGGTCCCTGGGTATTTTTGTGCAAAATACGTCCAGTAAGTGGCAACCCTCTAGCTTGCATAGTAAAGGCTCCACAATCGCTGGAAAGAATTTGGTCATGTTTTTGCAAAAACTACATTTTTTATGATAGCAGCTCACGGGATACCAGTTGGAAGACTATCATGCCTTGGATAATCAGCCTCGACGAGACCTTCAAGTCAGCACCCTTAGTAAAATTTTACAGCTTGCGTAGCTCAAGAAACCGTGGATTATTTGATATCTGCAAAAATGACAACTTTTCAACGTCAAAATAAGAAAATCGGCTATATCTCACACTAGAAAAGAGCTAGAAACTTGCTTCCAAAAGCAAAAATATAGAGCTCAACGAGATCTTTGAAATGAGTATA
>JASAND010026216.1:0-12834 GCA_030248195.1 Trissonchulus latispiculum | reverse complement strand
ATATATATATATACTTGAATAAATCGTGAATCTGTCTGCGTTGTCTTTTCCGTTGCTTATAGTTTTGGAAATAAAATTCTTGTTCTTGTTCTTGTTCTGGCTTTTTCCTGCGGGGGGGGGAGAGGGCCTATCCAGACTTGGGTCGCCACCCTCCAGGATTAGGGCCTATCGGCCCCCGGATTTCAGAAGTCAAAAGAAAAAATAGTGTTTTTAGGGTAAATTTTCAAAAAATTTTCGGCTTCGCCGGATTTTTTGTTCCTTTTTAGCATTGTTTAGCTATTTTTTTAAGCTTAAATTTAGGATAAAAATAGTTAAATTTTTAGCTCAGCAGCAAACAAACAATAGCTATTGTTTAAGCATTTTTCGAAAAATCCCCCCCCCCAGACCGGGGGGAGCCCGATCCCAAGACTTCCCCACCCTCCCCAGGAAAAATCCAGGGAATGGCGAAATTCGGCTAGACGTACCGAGAGCGAGACAGGTAGTGATGACGGCGGGGAGACCCTCAGGGATGGCGGCGACGGCCAAGGCGACGGCGATCTTGAAGTAGTAGATGGCCCCCTTGATCCAGGAGCCCCCGTGGGCCGGGTCGGAGAAGTGACCTATGTTGATGGCCCACACCGCCACGCAGATGATGCTTATCACCTAAACAGACACAACACAACAACAAAAATACAAACTACAACGGGTTAATTTGCTTGTACGTGCTCACATTGGCGCTAATTTTCGACAAAAACTAATAGCATTGGCTCAGTCGTTAGGGCAAATCTCCGCAGTAAAAATATTCAAAACATTTTTGCTACTCAAGTAAGCTTCTCATATATACTCCACATGATGTGGGTATGTGTTGAGTGCAAACTTTCGAAACTGCACAGCAAGAATCCTCGCCAAAACTAACTGTCAACACTCTAATGCAAAAAGAAGGCATGGAAACTGTTTCGTGGAACGTAAACCACATGTAATATTGCGAATACAACCTTTATGTCGGCCAATTTGCTTCATGAAAATCTATCAAGAGCAAGTCAATTAACTAATTAACTAATAAATTAAGGTACCTTTGAGAGTTGTTCACCAAACTCGTCCAGCTTCTGTTGCAGCGGCGTCTTGTCGCTTTCAGTTTCCGTCATGGATGTTCGGATTTTACCTAAATTAGCAAAACTACCATTGTGGAACAAATGTAAATATAAACTAAACTTCTCAATTTAGTATGTGGGTATGACAGCCGAACCGTCACAGAGCAACAAATGCATCAAAGTAATTTACAAAAAATATCCAATATTCCAGAATGTTACAGAGAGCATAAGGACTATTATGCAAACTCCGTAAATTCAGAAACAGTCAAGTCTCAAAATAGCTAACATGAACTACAAAATTAACCCCACTGCGCCCAGTGGACCGAGACCCTAGACCATCCAATCCCTCCTGCCCAGCCAAAGAAGAGACATTTCGACGGTTCTCGTGGCTCGGTTCTCCTTTGGGAGAAGGCCCCTTCGGGTGTTCTGGGCTCCCCGAAAGGTACTTTCCCGAATCCTACAAGGATCATATTCCTCAAGTCCGGGGTAAGGGAGGAGGCTCCGCCCCAAACCTTCCCACCGAATTCTATCACTGTTCGTCTAGCCCCCCCCCTTTCCATAATTCTGAAACTCTAGTAGTAACAAAATGCGTACGTACCAATCTCAGTGTTGAGACCAGTTCCGACAACCACTCCACGAGCTTTTCCTGCAGCGACGTTTGTACCCTGAAACCGATAAGGGTACATGATTTTTTCAAAAGGCACAAAACGTCAAAAATAATACGAATGTTCTGCACAATAATAGGAACATAGTTAATTATTGTCTGTGATCAGGCCCGCACCCAGGGGGGTCTTTTACTTTTTGCAAGAAATAAACAGTCAATGTACTATTTTTTGGCAAAAATGCAAACTTCAACAGCCCCCAGATCCCCCACTGCATTTTGCTTCGAGCCCCCCTTCCCTTCAAAATCCTGGGTGCGGGCCTGTTTGTGATTTGAGCTCCCTTCACTAAAATAACAAAATACACGTAACAGTACTTTTACAACAAATCCTGCGTGTGTAGAACATTATAATACGTACTGAAAAGAGGAGATTTTTCTTGTCCTGATTGACAGCTCTAGGATCCGGCACAACATCCAAATTCTTTATCACGGAAACACTCTCACCTAAACAGAGGCAAAAGGGATAGTAAAACATAAACAAAGTTATGCGGAAAAGAGTGCATGTATGCTAAACAAATACAAATACATGTAGATATAAATAGTATTTTTAATTTTAAAGCAAGAAACCAGTAATCAATTTCTGTAAAATTAGACGCAACAATTACAGAACACTATAGCATACGTACCAGTCAAAATTGACTGATCAATACGAATTGTTGTGGAATAGATTTTTGTTAATCTAATGTCGGCTGGAATCTTATCACCAACTAAAGTACAAACAATACAAATATGTAAACAAAAAATGCATGAATACAAATACGCAAAAATTAATAGAAGTCTATGCCTGTATAAGTTTTCATTTTTCGACATACAGTGGAAAAGTGGAAATACTGCCCGCTTTAAGGGAAACTATTCGAACAACAATGGGAGACTTAAGAATGAAACTTTATGAATATAAAGGACACAGCGCCTATTGGCTCTCTCCTGTTTCGGACTAAGACGATGCCTTAGTTACTGCAGGCAGGCGTTTTTCATTATTTCTTTATCATTTATTGATGTGTTGAAGAAAACAGTAGTAGAGATTTGAGCGCCGCCAGCCCAGTGTCCAACCGACCCGATATTTCCACGACATCGCCGGGGACGATCTCCCTGGCCCTGATCATCTGAATCCCGTGCTTGTTCTGTCGCACCACTTTCCCCATCTCCGGCTCGTACTCCTTTAAGGCTTCTATAGCACTCTCTGCATTCTTCTCCTGAAAGAAAGAGAGAAAAGGAAAGCAAATAACTAAAATTGAATAGTCTACAAAATTCATTCTAACAATCTTTTCCAGATCAATAACAGCGAGCCGGTCCAGAAAATCTGTCACATTTTTAGAGAGCGCGCAGGATGTGAGTCACTCTCACAAATCTAAATTTTGGAACTTGGATTAAAAATATATACCCCCACAAGGTCATAAACATTCCTCATGTTCAAAAGCAACATGGTTAGAAAACAAACTAGAGGGCGGGCTGTACAAAATGGGTATCCATGAATCCGTATACTGGACTGGACTATTCTAAATTCTTCTAAAGCCACAGTTTTACTTGAATCAAGCCTTTACAGCCAGCAACGGTCACAGAACCAACCCAAAACAGAACAAAACTATCTGAGACTGACTTGTAGGTTTCCGGATTCTACACCTTTTCCAGCACCCTCTCCAATACAGTCTCTCCGTAGAATAACATGGGGGGAAAGAGGAGGGGGAGCAGACCTCCCAAACAGACGAAAAACGGGTAAACCTCCTCAGCGAAAAGAGGAAAAGGCCAGACCCTGTCTATCGCTCAGAAGGAAAAAGGGTAGACCCCCCCAAGCGATTACTACCAAAAATCAATATCTTGTAGCAAATTTTAGCGATTTTTCCAATAACTTCTTGAGGTCCTGGTTCGGGTTCGTGTATTTTTGGGCTTTAAAAGCGCAATTGTAGTTGAAATTCATTCAAATTTGCTACAATTACATTATTTAGACTATAAAACATTTTAGAAAAGTCGCGGCTTGAAAATTTTAGTTTTGGAGAAATTAGCTTTAATCCGCCATTACTTGCACTGTGGCCACCCTACATGGATGAACTTATAGTCATTCGAATCCTCTCACCAAGACCCACAACCTTGCTCTTGAGAGTATTCTTCGATTCCTTAAGGTTTAAGAGATAACAGCGAAAATTGATTTTCGAGGTCCAAAACCGGCCATTTTTCAAAAAATCAAATATTGCAAAATTTCGACAGCTTCAACAGCGCTGGTCCGTCGGTCAAGTATTGCCCATATTTGTAGTCCTAAAGGACATGCTATGTCCAACGGAGAGCTCTCTGCGGCTTCTCAGCTTTCGCACAGCAGCGAAAATGTGAAATCTTGAAAATCGCAACTAGATTGTTTTGAAGACGGATTTCTCTCAACTCAAGCAATCAATTTAAAAAACGGCTTTACACACGTATTTCGAGACAATTGCCGAAGGCTATTTTTCATGATTTTGCGTTTTGTCTTTCGGTTCGAGAGAAATAAGGGCCCAAACTTGAAAATTTTGACGAAAATCGGACAAAATTTACGTTTTTCTCAAAATCCTGAGCTTCTTTACTCGTTAAACTATTTTAGAAAAAATAGCCCTCGGGAAGACGTTTCTTTTGAATCCTGAACTGGTCTCTTTTCGTTAGTTTTCCCACACTTCGAGAAATCCATGTTCAAAAATTGTTTTCATGTTATTGCAAGTTGTTGTTCAAATTTTATGTTGTTCAAGCCGAAGAGTTAAAATGAGACAGCTATACTGTACCTAATTGTAACAAGCACATTCTAAGCTGTAAAATGATATAAAAATTATCGTTGAACTCCAAAAATTGAGCAAATTACAGTCTTTCAAAATTTGCTGCATATACCCGAACCAGCACCTTAAACATCGCCAAAAACATTTTCCCCTAATTTTTGGCTAAAAATGTAAAAACTTGCAATTTCTGATTTTCGAGTTTTCGGCTAGACCCTGTTAACATCTTGGAATTTTTAGGGGTACTATACCCCCGCGGGTGAGTCGGGGTAGACAGTCCTAGAGTCGGACTCCGTGTTAATGCAGGGCCAAGACCTTCATAAAACACCACGTGCACGTAAGAGAGAGAGAGAGAGTGTGTGTGTGTGTGACCCACCTGCCAGACTCCGACGGTGGCATTGGCAATGAGAATGAGGAGTATGACGAAGGGCTCCACGAAGGCCGTGATCTGGTCGTCCGTCTCTTCGAACAGGGCCAGAATCTACAACACACAACAGCAACTACTACAAGAGAGACACTATTACACTACACAGTTCATATAAACAAAAGGACCACGAGAACGAGATTCTCTTCAGAGGAAGTGACAAACTTCAACAGCATTGTCATTCTGTGCAAGACTTTAGCTGAACACTGTTGCAAAAACCTACAACTTCCTCCGATGCTGAATACCAGTTAGACCGGCAGCTTGTTTCGTTTAAGGTGGTGATTCCTTTTGAACACATCAACTTTGAACCGTTATTACTCATTTATTCTTTGGAGTTGAGAAGCCATTTTTATATCGAAATGGAGCTTAACATTTTCTCTTTCTAATGAATGCAATGAACCTAACTTTAGTTCTCGAAAATTATTTTACTGCATTTTCGAAGTACCTTAATTTTCCAGATTTTTGGCAAACTAAAGTAAATTTTTTCATGAGGCGTTGGCCACATCATTTTTGATTCCACTATCAAATAGCTGGGAACCCTTTTAATTATTATGAAACCGCTTTTCGTTATGAAGAAATTAGCTAATATGTATGCGCAACCTGGATTTTGCCTACTTTTCCCAACTTTGACAAGCGACCACTTTAGCTAGAAAGCAGCAATCGCGGCAACTAAAAAAGGTCCCTGGGTATTTTTGTGTAAAACACGTCTAGTAAGTAGCAACCCTCTAGCTTGCATAGTAAATGCTGCACAATCGCTGGAAATAATTTTGTCATGCATTTTTTTGCAAAAACTACATTTTTTATGATAGCAGCGTACAGGATAGCATCTAGAAGATTACAATGCCATGAATAATCGGCCCCGGCAAGACCTTCAAATTGACACCCTTTGTTTAATTTTACAGCTTGCGTAGCTCAAAAAATGGCGGATTATTTGATTTCTGCAAAAATGACAAGTTTTCGACGCCAATATAAGAAAATCAGCTATATCTCACTATAGAGAAAAGCTAGAAAGGTGCTTCAAAAAGGAAAGATGTAGAGCTCAACAAGATCTTTCGAATGAATATAATCATAGCTATGTACTATGTAGCTACTGTGTAAGTGTCAAATATCGGCAAAAACGGCCCTGAACGGAGACGTCGAAGTTTTGAAGCGGGATTGCGCGGAGGGTGTTAGAATGCTAAAAGAACTTATTTTGGAAAGCTTCATCAAATTTCATCTTGATTTGAACCGTCAACCAATAATATATCCCCAAAAGGAATCACCACCTTAAGGTGGTGATTCCTTTTGGGCACAAATTGTTGGTTGGCGGCGCAAACCAGGATGAAATTTGGCGAAACTTTCCGAAATATGTTCTTTTAGCGTTCTAACAACCTCCGCGCAATCCCTGTTCAAAAATTCGAGATTTCCGATCAGAACGGTTTTCCCCAATTTCTGAAAGTTTGGCGGCAGCTATATATATATATATATATATATACAGTTATGACTATATTCATTTGAAAGATCTCGTTGAGCTTCACATTTTTGCTTTTCAAAGCAACTTTCTAGCTTATCTCTAGCGTGCGATATAGCCGATTTTCTTGTTTTGGCGTCGAAAACTTGTCATTTTTGCAGAAATCAAATAATCCATCATTTCTTTAACTACACAAGTCGGAAAATGAAACTAAGGGCGTCGAACTGAAGGCCTCACAGGGGCAAATTATTCAATGGATGATCATCTTCCAACAGCTATCCCGTAGGCTGCTATCATGAAACATGTAGTTTTTGCAAAAACACGACCAATTTTTTCCAAAGATTGTGGAGCATTCACCATGCAAGCTGGAGGGCTGCTATTTAACAAATGAGTTCTGCACAAATATACCCAGGGACGTTTTTTTAGTTGCCCCGATTACTGCTTTCGAGCTAAAGTAATCGCTTGACAAATTTGGAAAAAGTAGGCAAAATACAGGCTACGCACACATTTCAGCTTATTTCTCCATAACGAAGAGCGATTTCACAATAAATAAAAAATCGTCCCCAGCTATTTGATGGAGCTATCGAATGATATAACTGATGTCTCGCGAAAAAATTTACCTGAGTCTGCAAAAAATCTGGAAAATTATACTTCTTCTAAAATGTGTTAAAAATATTTTAAAAAAGCAACATTGGTTTCATGGTATGCATTAAAACGAGAAAATGTCAAGCTGCATTTTGATATAAGAACGGCTTCTTAACTCCAAGTAATGAATGAGTAATGATGGTGCAAACTTTATGTGACCAAAGGGAATCACCACCTTAAACGAAATTGCATCCTTCTGCACTTGACTGCAAAGATTCGGGCAATTGCAACGTAATATCAGTAGCTAGCTACAGGCTGTACTGTATTTCAGCAGAACTCAAAACAGTGGCAGTTTGCAACCCGACCCAGCCTTCACTGTCCATGACGGAAACTTATATATATGGTATGACTTCTAATGCTCTGCCGCACCCACATGCAAAATTCCGGACGACCGCAACTTATCTGTAGCTAGTTATGGGCCGACTGTACTTTAGCAGCTCTCTGCTGCAGCACAATCACAAAGCAACATCGCCATTGGAACACGAAACGTAGCTTTGTCATGTTAACTCGTCTACGCATATACACGCCAAATTTCAACTAAACACACGTGACGTAGGAATAACTTATTATTATCCACGGTGATGCGTCCGAAACAGCACGTACAGCACACGGCAGAAGCTGGTGAATGCGCCAACCACCATAGCTACAGTTTCTCCTTACCACAGCTATACAGTTATTTCCATAGACGCCATTATTTATTGCAAAATTTCACATTTGTACCGCAATAAGCCTGGAGCCAGCGTGCTATGGTTGCTGCACAACCGCACAGCACGATAGTAGCACCGGACAGCGCTGCGACTATGCTCATCGCGTTCAGCGACCTCGATAACCCTTATATGCGTCTCACTAATTGGCCCAAAGCAGCATACTTAAACTTAGGCCCAGCTTGGGCAATTTTCTGTGGAGTTGGAATGGGACTTACAAATTGTTTAATTAACGACGATTTTGGGTCGACCGCCTGAACGATATCGAATAGATACCGAAAATCGTGTCGTTAGGACATGACTTTTCCAAAGTTTCTTATGCAATAAACACGCGTCTCCTAGCGTCTTCCCTGAGCCCAGTTGCACTGACAAAATTTTGACCATTTTTGCGCCAAGTCCACTTTCGGCCGGCTGTATATTATAATGACTGGCGGAGCCAAGCAGCGAAAAACTAAAAAATGTTCACTTTCGCATACAGACCTTCAGATAACACAAACAGTTCTGGTTAAAAAACATCCAGATCGTTCAAACACTAATGCCAAAGATTGCATTTTTCCAAGCGTGACATAAACGGAAAAACAAACGGGCCGAACTGGTCCGAAGTGAAATTTGTCAAAGTTATAAATTTTTGACCAAAACTTTTCAAAATTTCTAGTACTAGTCGTCGTTATGTAGATTTCATTCAACAATACCAAATTTGTCTCGCCTTGTAAACCGGTAACCGGTGTATTATACACCGTTGAAGGCAGCCCGAATCAGGATTACCAACAGCCTGCGGTTCAAGCCCTAGCATTCTTCTAATCTCTAACAATACAGAACCTGTTGAAGTTCGCCAATACTATGATTCAAACAAAAAGTTCAATCAAGTCAAAACTTAGCAGACAGCTAGGCAGGCTTGAAGATTTGGGCATGACACTTGATACAAAGACGAAGACAAGAGCGACACAGTCGAGCCAGGAGCGAGATTACATTGGTGACATGCGAAATTCCTTTCCAGCGAGTTCAATTTTATCTTTATAATTTAAGAAGAGCATTAGACTAGAATAGAGGGGGGCGGGGGTCCTTACGAAGGAAATGATGGCAGCCAGGAGCAAGATCTTGACCAGCAGATCATCAAACTGCTCCAGGATCAGCTGCCACAACGCCTTCCCTGAAACACAAACACAATCACATTGCAGATTGCGTACAAATGTAAATAACTAACACATTACATCTTCGCAGCAAGGACGGTCAACGGAAGAAAAGAAAGCATAGAGAAATATATATACCAAAATTTCCATTTCCAAAATCAAGGCAAGGGCAGGGAACCAAGATAGGTTATATAAACAAAGCCCGTTACGATTATAAGCCATCAAAATGATGCCTGGCTTATTTTGAGATGGGAGGGGATCAGGCTCAGGAGACCACCCCTGCGGCGCCCTCAAACCCTTTTTGAGGAAACGCCCTCAGAAAGAAAATCCTAACATCAAGGAATTGGCACTATTGTGCTTAAGGTGCTGGTATCGCTTTGTGTAAATTTGATCCTATAGGCTTTAATTCTTTATGAAAGTGGATGAAACTTTCCAAATATACTATTTCGGTGCTCTTTAACATTCTGGGACCAGTCCCGCATTTTTATGTGCAAAGATGAGAAAGTTTTGGTTTTTGCCATTATTCTCTCAGTACATAGTCGAGACACCGGATTGGTTGGTATGGCTGGATAGAGGGCACAGAAATGAACATTTTTGCTTTTACAACTTTTGAGCTATCTCTAGTGGTTAAGTCAGTATAAGCAAAAAACTATTTTTGGGGTCCAAAAATGGCCGTTTTCGAGAAAATCAGTTTTTTCAAAATTACTGCCAAATCATATGGACAATTTTGGTTTATTTATACTCGATCGATACACAGTCTCATTGCACATTTTATCAATGCCTATTAGCCGGAGTTTGTTGCTCTAAGCTAGAGATTTGGCAGAAAAACGATTTTGGCAAAACTGCGATTATTTTGTTTTTAACATCGATTTCTCAAAAACTACCCAATCGATTCGCGTGATTTTTGGCAGGATGAGAATTCGCACTATTGCGGAGGGACATTTTTCTTGGTTTGAGCTAAAACATCTCCAGTTGCGAAAAAACCCAATGCAAAGTTGCGAAATTTTGTGTTACCGCACATTTAACGAATTTTCTTGACTGTTAAGACCTGCTGAGCCAAATCCAAAAAAATGTCCCTCGGCCCACATGTCCTTTATAGGACAGCACAAGAAAAAATTTCGGCCGATTCTACAGTTTTGAGAAATCGATGTTCAAAAATTTTTGGTCTGTATTCTGCCTGTAAGATGTTAGTATGTCAGACAATTTTTGCTATTTTTTGCCAATTTTGCTAGTTTCGTACTCTTATCAGAATCTACATATTATAAGCTTTAAAATGATGTATAAAGCTCTTTTCAACTCGCAAAATTGCGAAAGTTATAGCGTTTCAAAATATACCCACAAAAGCACTGCACAAAAGGATACCACCACCTTAAAACACCTTGACGTTTAGCCATCTTAAGCGAGTTTTGACATAAAGGTTCACAAAAAACCAAGAAACCAATTTTGCTGGCATTTTCACAAATGAAGTCCTTCTCTATGGAGCAAATTCTATGCGAAGTTACTCAAGGTAAGTAATAAAAATGTAAGTTTTAAAATTGCTCCGCAGCACTGCAAAGTAGTTTTTAACCATTTTCGAAAAAAATCCCCCCACCCGGAAAATCCTCCCAGACACATCCCAAATTTGGAGACTTCCTCCAATAGGCACTAGCTCGTACCGAACATGACAAACATGTCAGTTCATGAAAATTACAAGAACAAAAAGTGCTACTTGGTCGCATGTAAAATACACGAGTCTTCTTCGGCAGGATGTATGTAGCAAGCTTAACAAAAAAATCAATATTTGGTTTTTTGCTAAAACTTTCGCAAAACTAAAATTGAGGAGCCATGGATAGGTCTTGAGCTGAGTTATGCTTTAAACAATCCAAGTTTTGCTACTATACGACACAGTCTATGATTTAAAAAGATCAATGGCGGATCGGATCCCAGAGAGCATTACGTACTGTATTACTGTATTGCTGTAACCCGGGCCAGCTTGCGCTGGAAGGAAGGAAGAACCTTAGATGCACCCAGTCTGGTGCTTAGCTCCCGAAACCAAAAACAAACAAAACAACAAGAAAATATAAATTACTCCCAATTACGAGCATTTCACACAGGTATTCCAACAGCCGAGGTGAAGAGAGAGCACTCTAGGCCGTCAGTTGACCCAGGCACATGCCGAGGGCCCGCTCACAAAATCACCCCGGAAGGATTCAACCGGTTCCAAGTAGCAGGGCACGCAACCAGCAACCACAAACTAAGACCCGCTGCCGCTCCCCGGCACAGCACTCTACCTGGCACCCACTAGCATTCCACTGGGTGTTCTCGGCTCAAGCCGGTACACCATGTAGTCGGACTCCCGATGCCACCTTCGGAGTACTCACTCCAGGCAGTCCTCCTTCCCACAAGGGCCATGGCCGTCACAACAGCACCAGACCCCTGGCTTTTTCCTACAGGGGGGCCCCCCAGAAAGTCGTCGCCCCCCCAGAATCGCCCCCCCCAGGATTCGGGCCTTCCCCCCCAGAACTCTAAAATGCCCGGAAAAATAGGGTTTTGAGGGTAAGGATTTTTACCCATTTTTAAGCATTTTTTAGCTATTTTAAGCTTAAATTTAAGTTAAAAATAGTTAATTTTTTAGCTCAGCAGCAAAAAATAGCTATTTTTAGGCATTTTTTGAAAAATTTTTCTTTCCCCCCCAGAAATCCGAGCCCCCCCAGACCTGGGGGGACCCCCCAGAAATTTTTGCCCAGGAAAAAGCCAGGACCCTAGCAAGGATCCAAGTGAAGAGCCATTGCACTTTTCCCCGGTAGACACCCACCGAGGCAATACGGTCCCCAGCACCCACCCTTAAGGCTCCTGTAATGCTCGCGACGAGATGACAGTAACAATTTGATATGGGCCAGGGGGATTGGAGAAAGCTCACTAAATCAAAACAATCTCCAGCTGGACCGCCGCTCTCACGACTAAGAATCCAGCGAGGCCCGCCGGCCCAGAGAGCAGCTAGCAACGTTTTCTCATCAGTTTTGAATAGAGAGCATGACATATTCCGAAACCAAAACTGCTACCCTAGCGCTCCAACTAGGGCAGCCGACATTCCAGAAGTCTTAGAGGTACTGGTAGCCGCCGGCTCGTCCTTCCTCGGGATTTCTGCTTCCCCCCACCGGCTTTTTGGTATTTACCTTAATTTCTGCCAAAAATAGGTAAATTTTCAAAAACGAAGCGAAGCCAGAGATTTTTCATTGAAATGGCTATTTTGTAGCCTGAACCCTGGAACTTTTGAGAACGTTAAGCGAGCGTTTCTACGTGCAAAATGTGCCAAAAATACCAATGTTTGGCTCAATTGTGCATAACAATCTCTCCTCCCCCTCCCGGGGGAAACCTATATATAAAAAATACTCATTTCTGTCTTATCTTAGCTTGATTGCCTAGTCAAAGCTTATGCAAAGAAATTCTTTTGGCATAAAAATTTTTCCTAAACTATGCTCAACTACGTACACTAAATAGCCACTCGCACTCTAGAGTTGTCTGAAGTTGTAGATGCATTCGTTGCACAAAATCATGGATATCAGGGTTTGATAACATATATTTACACAACCAATTTAAACAACAAAATTGCACAAAATAGCTCAAGATCTTTACCACAGTCGTTCGGAAAAATAAATTTTCAAGCCCGACTTTTCCAGGAACCTTTGGCTTTTGGGGGCTATATACGTACCTACTTCCAACCCAATTCCTTTTCACTTCATGTTTTCGGTGTTTTGCTGAAATTTGGTTGCTTTGTTCTTTCTGTTTTTGTTTTACTACTTTTTTCGAAGTCTTTCTATTTGTTTCTATTTTCAAAATTTTGTAAATTTTGCCAAAAAATAACTTTACACAATTCTCGGCTTTTGGCAATATTCTTGTTTTTAGTGACTGTCGAAATCAAAGCTGTGACTACACATTTTCATTTATGATTTATATACCAAATTTATATACCAGTTTTACAAAAATTTGTCGGCTTCTGGAAGACCGCCCCAGACTCTTAACTTTCAAATTTATATATATA
>JASAND010026214.1:0-26110 GCA_030248195.1 Trissonchulus latispiculum | reverse complement strand
AAACTGCCATGACGCACATGTGCGTCATGCGATCCTGAAAACTGCCATGACGCAAGCGATCCCTGAAAAAACGCCATGACGCACATGTGCGTCATGCGATCCCTGAAAACTGCCATGACGCACATGTGCGTCATGCGGTCCCTGAGAAAACGCCATGACTCACATGTGCGTCATGCGGTCCCTGAAAAATGCCATGACGCACATGTGCGTCGCTGTGGTCTCTGAGAAAACGCCAAGACGCACATGTGCGTCATGCGATCCCTGAAAACTGCCATGACGCACATGTGCGTCATGCGATCCCCTAATGCTGCGCTTGCGTCATGCGATCCCTGAAAAACTGCCATGACGCACTGTGCGTCATGTGGTCCCTGATAAAACGCCATGACGCACATGTGCGTCACGCCATGACGCACATGTGCGTCATGCGGTCCCTGAAAAATGCCATGACGCACATGTGCGTCATGTGGTCTCTGAGAAAACGCCATGACGCACATGTGCGTCATGCGATCCCTGAAAACTGCCATGACGCACATGTGCGTCATGTGGTCTCTGAGAAAACGCCATGACGCACTTGTGCGTCTTGCGATCCCTGAAAACTGCCATGACGCACATGTGCGTATGTACCCGTGCCTTTGGCCTTTTTTCTCGACCGTTAAGACCTGTTGAGCCAAATCCAAAAAAACGACCCTCGGCCCATATGCCGCGCTTCCATGAAAACTTCCATGACGCACATGTGCGTCATGTGGTCTCTGAGAAAACGCCATGACGCACCAGTGCGTCATGCGATCCCTGAAAACTGCCATGACGCACCAGTGCGTCATGCGATCCCTGAAAACTGCCATGACGCACATGTGCGTCATGCGATCCCTGAGAAAACGCCATGACGCACATGTGCGTCATGCGGTCCCTGAGAAAACGCCATGACGCACATGTGCGTCATACGATCCCTGAAAAATGCCATGACGCACATGTGCGTCATGCGATCCCTGAGACAACGCCATGACGCACATGTGCGTCATGCGATCCCTGAGAAAACGCCATGACGCACATGTGCGTCATGCGATCACTGAAAAATGCCATGACGCACATGTGCGTCATGCGGTCCCTGAAAAATGCCATGACGCACATGTGCGTCATGCGATCCCTGAAAAATGCTCATGACGCACATGTGCGTCATGCGATCCATGAGAAAACGCCATGACGCACATGTGCGTCATGCGATCCCTGAGAAATCGCCTTGACGCAAATCTGCGTCATGCTCTCACTTAAAAATGCCATGACGCAAATGTGCGTCATGCTATCCCTGAAAAATGCCATGACGCACTTGTGCGTCATGCGGTCCCTGAAAAATGCCATGACGCACATGTGCGTCATGCGATCCCTGAAAAATGCCATGACGCACATGTGCGTCATGCGATCCCTGAGAAAACGCCATGACGCAGATGTGCGTCATGCGGTCCCTGAGAAAACGCCATGACGCACATGTGCGTCATGCGGTCCCTGAAAAATGCCATGACGCACATGTGCGTCATGCGGTCCCTGAGAAAACGCCATGACGCACATGTGCGTCATGCGGCCCCTGAAAAATGCCATGACGCACATGTGCGTCATGCGGTCCCTGAAACTGCCATGACGCACATGTGCGTCATGCGATCCCAGAACACGGCCATGCCGCACATGTGCGTCATGTGGTCTCTGAGAAAACGCCATGACGCACCAGTGCGTCATGCGATCCCTGAAAACTGCCATGACGCACATGTGCATCATGCGATCCCTGAAACCGCCATGACGCACATGTGCGTCATGCGATCCCTGAAAAAATGCCATGACGCACATGTGCGTCATGCGATCCCTGAAAACTGCCATGACGCACATGTGCGTCATGCGGTCCCTGAAAAATGCCATGACGCACATGTGCGTCATGTGGTCTCTGAGAAAACGTCATGACGCACATGTGCGTCATGCGATCCCTGAAAACTGCCATGACGCACATGTGCGTCATGTGGTCTCTGAGAAAACGCCATGACGCACATGTGCGTCTTGCGATCCCTGAAAACTGCCATGACGCATATGTGTTACCGTATGTTACCGTGCATTTGGCCGATTTTCTCGACCGTTAAGACCTGTTGAGCCAAATCCAAAAAAACGACCCTCGGCCCGTATGTCCTTTATATCGTGGCGCAAAAAGAACTTTTGGTCGACTCTACAGCTTTGAGAAATCAATGTTCAAAAATGTTTGTTTGCTACTAGCTTAACTTGAGCCGATCACCTCAGTAGGGGGCATAGAAGTTGTAATGTTTTATTTACGTTTGGTGTCAATGTAATTTGTAATTGTTCATTTACTTAAGGTGGTGATTCCCTTTGGTCTCATTAACTTTAAACCATTATTACTCATTCATTGCTTGGAGTTAAGAAGCCATTTTTATATCAAAATGCAACTTGACATTTTAATGTCTTTTAATCTTTTAATGCACGTCATGAAACTAATGTTGCTTTTCTAAAATTGTTTTCACACATTTTAGAAGAAGTATAATTTTCCAAATTTGTTGCAGACTCAAGTAAATTTTTTGCGAGACATCGGTTATATCATTCGATACCTCTATCAAATACCTGGGGACAATTTTTTAGTTATTATGAAATCGCACTTCGTTTTGGGGATTCCCGGGGGCCGGGCATCATTCACAAATGAGACTGGCATCATTTACGGGAAAGTGTTTCCTTCTCTGGGACTATGCATCAGCAGCCAGTCAAATTAAATAAACCTTCCTCCATTTTTTGGGAAATTTTGAAAAATCTGTACGGATTTTCCGTTCCTCTTTCGAAGTCAAAAATATGTACTGAAATTTTCAACCGAAGTAGAATGAATACTGAAGTAAGCAACTGAAGTTAATTAAAGGGGGAGGGAGGTCGCGAATTTTCGACCATCTCCGATTTTTCTCATTTATACATAGTTTGTACTTCACTTGGGTCCACAAAACAAGACAGTCGCGTTTGTTGCAAAACTTTCAATATCATTCACAATAGCCCTTTGAAGGTGACTCCGACATGTGTTAAAACATAGGAAATGAAAAATTTCGGAAAATTTCGCGGTGACTAGAAGTTTGAGCCCTGGGCAAGCGCAAATGAGCTACAATTGGCACAGCGTTATGAACGAGGTAGCGTGTTAGTATCTATTTGAGGTGTTTTTCAGTAGGTAACTCAGCTATTTTCTAGAAATTTTCAAAGTTAAATGAAGTCGGTTTTTTGCACAATTCTGACTTGCAAAAATGTCACCAAAAAACCTTTCGTCGTGGGCTGAAGTAACCAATCACTGCACAGGTTTCGCGTATAGATTTGCACATGCACAGTCCCCGCTGCTGCTTGAGAGTAGATCACAGTTTTGGTCACCGTGATAGTGTTTTGCCTTAAAATACGCCATTTTCTCGAGATTCTGGATTTAATGGTTCATAAGTCGGGTGAAAGCCGAGATATTCCAACCAAATTGAAAGTGCCAATTTGCACATATGAACGGAATGTGTGTGCTAAGTGTCACTGCAATTGCTGATGTGTAACTGTGGAAGGAAACATGCCTCTGTGCGATGACGATGCCTTAGTTAAAATGGCAAATTTTCAAATTTTCCCAATATAGCCAAGTTTTATATCAAATTAAAGCTCTTAATGATGTTTTGAACATTTTATCTTTCTACACCAAGTCTCTAGAATGCAGTATGGGAAAGCTAGAGCTAGTTAAATTTTGAAGTAAATAACAGTAGGAACGAGCTTGACGAAATGGTTCAAACGGCTTTTCTCGCTCATTGCCCGGTTTGTCATGGTTATTTATGCAGTAATAAATACATACAGGTTTAATTTGATGTATTTATCATGCTCTAGTCTTTACACATCCTATGTCATCCTACTTCGATACCCTCAGCGAGGCATACTAGTGTAAACGCTAAATTGTAGGGCTTTGAACTGCAATATCTCTTAACTGGATTGACCCTGGACTCTAAAAATTTGTCGTGTTTTTGGACACATATGGGAGTATATTATACTCGAAAATGTGCGAAATCGGTGATTGTAAAATTTGATACCCGGCGATCCCCCCGTTAATGAATGACTCTATGTTGAAAATTTTTGGATAGCTATCCCTGATGTTTAGGTGGCAAGCCGAGCAGTTGAACATTCCAAATCCGGTACACGGCAACCCCGTCCTTTAAAATTCAACTTTAATAAACTGCCTACGATGAAACGGAATTTACGCTTCCATCAAACGAAAACTGGAATTCCAATTGAAACGCTGACACGATCTTGGGTTGCATACTGAGAAACTAAAATTAATTTGTTTTTTTTCATTTCAGTCTCAAAGCTTTCATGAAAACATTCTAGCAAATGCCTTCGCAATATTTCCATCGGGTGTGGCTGCGACGTGGAGCAGTGAGAAACAGAAACAAGTCAAAACGGCGCAACAGAACAACGGAGAAATGGAGAAATGGTACCCAGAAATGGCAGTTGTCCGGGATCGCATGACGCACCTGTGCGTCATGGCAGTGGTCAGGGATCGCATGACGCACATGCGCGTCATGGCAGTTTTCAGGGACCGCATGACGCACCTGTGCGTCATGGCATTTTTCAGGGATCGCATGACGCACATGTGCGTCATGGCATTTTTAAGGGACCGCATGACGCACATGTGCGTCATGGCATTTTTCAGTGATCGCATGACGCACATGTGCGTCATGGCGTTTTCTCAGGGATCGCATGACGCACATGTGCGTCATGGCGTTTTCTCAGGGATCGCATGACGCACATGTGCGTCATGGCATTTTTCAGGGACCGCATGACGCACATGTGCGTCATGGCGTTTTCTCAGGGACTGCATGACGCGCATGTGCGTCATGGCATTTTTCAAGTGATCGCATGACGCACATGTGCGTCATGGCGTTTTCTCAGGGACCGCATGACGCACATGTGCGTCATGGCGTGTCTCAGGGATAGCATGAGGCACGTGGGCGTCATGGCATTTTTCAGGGATCGTATGACGCACATGTGCGTCATGGCGTTTTCTCAGGGACCGCATGACGCACATGTGCGTCATGGCGTTTTCTCAGGGATCGCACGACGCACATGTGCGTCATGGCAGTTTTCAGGGATCGCATGACGCACTGGTGCGTCATGGCGGATCGAGCACGCATGACGCACTGGTGCGTCATGGCGTTTTCTCAGAGACCACATGACGCACATGTGCGTCATGGAAGTTTTCAGGAAGCGCGGCATCTGGGCCGAGGGTCGTTTTTTTGGATTTGGCTCAACAGGTCTTAACGGTCGAGAAAATCGGCCAAATGCACGGTAACATACGCACATGTGCGTCATGGCAGTTTTCAGGGATCGCAAGACGCACAAGTGCGTCATGGCGTTTTCTCAGACCACATGACGCACATGTGCGTCATCCGGCAGTTTTCAGGATCGCATGACGCACATGTGCGTCATGGCGTTTTCTCAGAGACCACATGACGCACATGTGCGTCATTGCACTTTTCAGGGACCGCATGACGCACATGTGCGTCATGGCGTGACGCACATGTGCGTCATGGCGTTTTCTCAGGGACCGCATGACGCACATGTGCGTCATTGCAGTTTTCAGGGGATCACATGACGCCCATGTGCGTCATGGCATTTTCTCGCATGACGCACATGTGCGTCATGGCAGTTTTCAGGGATCGCATGACGCACATGTGCGTCATGGCGTTTTCTCAGAGACTACACGACGTACATGTGCGTCATGGCATTTTTCAGGGACCGCATGACGCACATGTGCGTCATGGCGTTTTCTCAATGACCACATGACGCACATGTGCGTCATGGCGTTTTCTCAGGGGATCGCACGACGCACATGTGCGTCATGGCAGTTTTCAGGGGATCGCATGACCACTGGTGCGTCATGGCAGTTTTCAGGATCGCATGACGCACTTGTGCGTCATGGCGTTTTCTCACAGACCACATGACGCACATGTGCGTCATGGAAGTTTTCATGGAAGCGCGGCATATGGGCCGAGGGTCGTTTTTTTTGAATTTGCTCAACAGGTCTTAAACGTCGAGAAAAAAGGCCAAAAGCAAGGTAAAAAAAGCACAAGTGCGTCATTGCACTTTTAAGGGATCGCAAGACGCACAAGTGCGTCATGGCGTTTCTCAGAGACCACATGACGCACATGTGCGTCATGGCATTCCTTCAGGTACCTCATGACGCACTTGTGCGTCATTGCGTGACTCACATGTGCGTCATGGCGTTTTCTCAGGGACCGCATGACGCACATGTGCGTCATGGCAGTTTTCAGGGATCGCATGACGCACATGTGCGTCATGGCATTTTTCAGGGATCGCATGACGCACATGTGCGTCATGGCAGTTTTCAGGGATCGCATGACGCACATGTGCGTCATGGCGTTTTTCAGGACCACATGACGCACATGTGCGTCATTGCATTTCAGGGACCGCATGACGCACATGTGCGTCATGGCGCGCTCTCAGGGACCGCATGACGCACATGTGCGTCATGGCATTTTCAGGGATCGCATGACGCACATGTGCGTCATGGCTCAGGATCGCTGCGTCATGGCAGTTTTCAGGGATCGCACGACGCACATGGTGCTGGGACGGCATTTACGTGTGTTACAGGGATAGCCTATTACACTACGTGTGCACGTCATGGACATTTTTGGAGGATCGCATGACGCACATGTGCGTCATGGCATTTTTCAGGGATCGCATGACGCACATGTGCGTCATGGCATTTGTCACGGAGCGCATGACGCACATGTACGTCACGGTATTTTTCAGTGATCGCATGACGCACATATGCGTCATGGCGTTTTCTCAGGGAGTCAGATGACGCACATGTTGCGTCGTGGCGTTGTCTCAGGGATTGCATGACGCACATGTGCGTCATGGCATTTTTCAGGAGTCGTATGACGCACTACGTGCGTCATGGCGTTTTCTCAGGGACGCGCATGACGCACTGTGCGTTACGGCGTTTTCTCAGGGATCGCATGACGCACATGTGCGTCATGGCAGTTGTCAGGGATCGCATGACGCGCTCTGGTGCGTCATGGTGTTTTCTCAGGGGAGACATGCATGTCGCACATGTGCGTCATGGAAGTTTTCCAGGGATCGCATGACGCACATGTGCGTCATGGCATACGCTCACATACGCATGACGCACATGTGCGTCATGGCATTTTCAGGGACCGCATGACGCACATGTGCGTCATGGCATTTCTCAGGAACCCAGCGCACATGTGCGTCATGCCGTATGCTTTCAGGGATCGCATGACGCCACAGGTAAAGGCGTCATGGCATTTTTCAGACCCCCCGAGCGCATGACGCACATGTACGTCATGGCGCTTTCTCAGAACCACATGACACACATGTGCGTCATGGCATTTTCAGGGACCGCATGACGCACATGTGCGTCATGCCTGAGAAAGCGCCAGACACATGTAAAGCGTACGCCATGGGCCGCGTGACCGAAAATGCCATGATGCGCCATGTGCGTCATGTGGTCTCTGAGAAAACGCCATGACGCATGTGCCTCATCGAAAATTCAGCTCATGACGCGCATGTGCGTCAGTGTGATTTGAAAAAACGCCATGAAAACGCAGCTGGCGCTGTGCGTTCTTGCGATCCTCGGAAACTGCCACGACGCACATGGCGTATGTTACGTAAACAAAGTAATTTTTGGCCGATTTTCTCTTACCCAGTTAAGACCTGGTGGGCCAAATCCAAAAAAAACGACCCTCGGTCCATATGCCGCGCTTCCATGAAAACTTCGGTGACGCATATGTGCGCCGTACCTCATGTGGTCGCTGAGAGAACGCGATGATACACAGTGCGTCATGGCGGATCTTTGGAAATTGCGGCAGGATTTTCGCAAATGTGCGTCATGGCGCATCCCTGAAAATAGCACATGTGCGTCGTACCGCGTGCCTGAGGAAAAACGCCATGACGGTACACATGTGTGTCATGCGGTCCCTGAGAAAACTGCCATGACGCACATGTGCGTGGTACGATCCCTGGAAAATGCCATGACGCAATGTGCGTCGTGCGATCCCTGAGACAACGCCATGACGCCCATGTGCGTCATGCGATCCCTGAGAAAACGCCATGACGCCTATGTGCGTCATGCGATAAATGAAAAATGCCATGACGCACATGTGCGTCATGCGGTCCCTGAAAAATGCCATGACGCACATGTGCGTCATGCGATCCCTTTGTGCGCAAAAAGAAAAATGCCGCATCTATAGTATCGCAGCATGTGCGTCATGCGATCCTTGAGAAAACGCCATGACGCACATGTGCGTCATGCGATCGCACGGTCACTGAAAAATGCCATGACGCACATGTGCGTCATGCGGTCCCTGAAAAATGCCATGACACATGTGCGTCATGCGATCCTGAAAAATGCCATGACGCACATGTGCGTCATGCGGTCCCCAGAACCGCCATGACGCACATGTGCGTCATGCGATCCCTGAAAACTGCCATGACGCACATGTGCGTCATGCGATCCCCTGAAAACTGCCATGACGCACATGTGCGTCATGCGATCCTGAAAAATGCCATGACGCACATGTGCGTCATGCGATCCCTGAAAAAAATGCCATGACGCACATGTGCGTCATGCGATCCCTGAGACAACGCCATGACGCACATGTGCGTCATGCGATCCCCGAGAAAACGCCATGACGCACATGTGCGTCATGCGATCACTGAAAAATGCCATGACGCACATGTGCGTCATGCGGTCCCTGAAAAAATGCCATGACGCATGTGCGTCATGCGATCCCTTTAAACTGCGATGACGCACAAGTTCGTCAAGAGATCCCAGAGAAAACGCCATGACGCACATGTGCGTCATGCGGTCCCTGAGAAAACGCCATGACGCACAGGTGCTTCATGCGGTCCCTGAAAAATGCCATGACGCACATGTGCGTCATGCGATCCCTGAAAAATGCCATGACGCACATGTGCGTCATGCAGTCCCTGAAAACTGCCATGACGCACATGTGCGTCATGCGATCCCCTGAAAACTGCCATGACGCACATGTGCGTCATGCGATCCCTGAAAAAACGCCATGACGCACATGTGCGTCATGCGATCCCTGAAAACTGCCATGACGCACATGTGCGTCATGCGATCCCTGAAAACTGCCATGACGCACATGTGCGTCAGGCGGTCCCTGAGAAAACGCCATGACGCACCTGTGCGTCTGGCGATCCCTGAAAACTGCCATGACGCATATGTGTTACCGTATGTTACCGTGCATTTGGCCGATTTTCTCGACCGTTAAGACCTGTTGAGCCAAATCCAAAAAAACGACCCTCGGCCCGTATGTCCTTTATATCGTGGCGCAAAAAGAACTTTTGGTCGACTCTACAGCTTTGAGAAATCAATGTTCAAAAATGTTTGTTTGCTACTAGCTTAACTTGAGCCGATCACCTCAGTAGGGGGCATAGAAGTTGTAATGTTTTATTTACGTTTGGTGTCAATGTAATTTGTAATTGTTCATTTACTTAAGGTGGTGATTCCCTTTGGTCTCATTAACTTTAAACCATTATTACTCATTCATTGCTTGGAGTTAAGAAGCCATTTTTATATCAAAATGCAACTTGACATTTTATCTTTTAATGCACGTCATGAAACTAATGTTGCTTTTCTAAAATTGTTTTCACACATTTTAGAAGAAGTATAATTTTCCAAATTTGTTGCAGACTCAAGTAAATTTTTGCGAGACATCGGTTATATCATTCGATACCTCTATCAAATACCTGGGGACAATTTTTTTAGTTATTATGAAATCGCACTTCGTTTTGGGGATTCCCGGGGGCCGGGCATCATTCACAGATGAGACTGGCATCATTTACGGGAAAGTGTTTCCTTCTCTGGGACTATGCATCAGCAGCCAGTCAAATTAAATAAACCTTCCTCCATTTTTTGGGAAATTTTGAAAAATCTGTACGGATTTTCCGTTCCTCTTTCGAAGTCAAAAATATGTACTGAAATTTTCAACCGAAGTAGAATGAATACTGAAGTAAGCAACTGAAGTTAATTAAAGGGGAGGGAGGTCGCGAATTTTCGACCATCTCCGATTTTTCTCATTTATACATAGTTTGTACTTCACTTGGGTCCACAAAACAAGACAGTCGCGTTTGTTGCAAAACTTTAAATATAATTCACAATAGCCCTTTGAAGGTGACTCCGACATGTGTTAAAATATAGGAAATGAAAAATTTCGGAAAATTTCGCGGTGACTAGAAGTTTGAGCCCTGGGCAAGCGCAAATGAGCTACAATTGGCACAGCGTTATGAACGAGGTAGCGTGTTAGTATCTATTTGAGGTGTTTTTCAGTAGGTAACTCAGCTATTTTCTAGAAATTTTCAAAGTTGAATGAAGTCGGTTTTTTGCACAATTCTGACTTGCAAAAATGTCACCAAAAAACCTTTGGTCGTGGGCTGAAGTAACCAATCACTGCACAGGTTTCGCGTATAGATTTGCACATGCACAGTCCCCGCTGCTGCTTGAGAGTAGATCACAGTTTTGGTCACCGTGATAGTGTTTTGCCTTAAAATACGCCATTTTCTCGAGATTCTGGATTTAATGGTTCATAAGTCGGGTGAAAGCCGAGATATTCCAACCAAATTGAAAGTGCCAATTTGCACATATGAACGGAATGTGTGTGCTAAGTGTCACTGCAATTGCTGATGTGTAACTGTGGAAGGAAACAGGCCTCTGTGCGATGACGATGCCTTAGTTAAAATGGCAAATTTTCAAATTTTCCCAATATAGCCAAGTTTTATATCAAATTAAAGCTCTTAATGATGTTTTGAACATTTTATCTTTCTACACCAAGTCTCTAGAATGCAGTATGGGAAAGCTAGAGCTAGTTAAATTTTGAAGTAAATAACAGTAGGAATGAGCTTGACGAAATTGTTCAAACGCCTTTTCTCACTCATTGCCCGGCTTGTCATGGTGATTTATGCAGTAATAAATACATACAGGTTTAATTTGATGTATTTATCATGCTCTAGTCTTTACACATCCTATGTCATCCTACTTCGATACCCTCAGCGAGGCATACTAGTGTAAACGCTAAATTGTAGGGCTTTGAACTGCAATATCTCTTAACTGGATTGACCCTGGACTCTAAAAATTTGTCGTGTTTTTGGACACATATGGGAGTATATTATACTCGAAAATGTGCGAAATCGGTGATTGTAAAATTTGATACCCGGCGATCCCAACTTAATGAATGACTCTATGTTGAAAATTTTTTGATAGCTATCCCTGATGTTTAGGTGGCAAGCCGAGCAGTTGAACCTTCCAAATCCGGTACACGGCAACCCCGTCCTTTAAAATTCAACTTTAATAAACTGCCTACGATGAAACGGAATTTACGCTTCCATCAAACGAAAACTGGAATTCCAATTGAAACGCTGACACGATCTTGGGTTGCATACTGAGAAACTAAAATTAATTTGTTTTTTTTCATTTCAGTCTCAAAGCTTTCATGAAAACATTCTAGCAAAAGCCTTCGCAATATTTCCATCCGGTGTGGCTGCGAAATGGAGCAGTGAGAAACAGAAACAAGTCAAAACGGCGCAACAGAACAACGGAGAAATGGAGAAATGGTACCCAGAAAAGAACTGCCATGCATTTGTTTTCCTGCGATTTGTTCTCAAAATTTCATGGTTGTTCATTTCATTCTTGTCTATTCTTCGTTTCTATTAGTTATTAACTGAAATAAATTCAAATTATAATTTTTTGACCGTTTCATGAAAATTAGAGACTACAAAAATTTTGTAATGTCAAGTATTTTATTAGTATTAAGTGGTGCGTTTCTTTGCTTTTCTCCTGCTCTGTTTCTCAATGCTTTCGCTAATCAGAAAACGCGAAAAATAAACGAAACCGCTTGCTCTATCTCTGTTTCTCTGTTTTTCAGCTGTTCTGCTTCATAAACCAGACTTTATAGACACTGCAATTGGCTTAGTCCAACCCAAATTGTCAAATAAAAGACAATTTGCACACCAGACACCACTCATAAGAGTCCGAAACAAACAGGGCTCCTTGCGGTATAAGAACCCACTGTCTTCTGCTTAGCTAGCAAATGCTCTGTCTAACCAAAGTGCTTCATGGGATTCAGCTGAAATCTAAAGTACGACACCGGATTATGCATTCAAAGTCTCACACCTTCGCATCTTCAAATTTTCTTCAAAGTTCTTATATCTGCAAGTTAATCAAATGTTAATGATTTAACTTTAATTTAATCAGTATTTCTTAGCCAGCTGGACCAATCCTAAGCTCGCCACGTTCTCTCATGTTGTCCTTGGGTCGTTTCACAAAAAACTTAAACTACTTAACTTAAACGACTTAACTTAAACTACTTAAACTTCTTAAAAAATTCGTTTCATAAATAAATGACTTAAACCACTTAAAATACTTAAACGCCTTAGTGACTTAAACGACTTAACTTAAACGACTTAATTTAAGTAGTTTAAGTAGTTTAAGTCATTTATTTATGAAACGAATTTTTAAGAAGTTTAAGTTAAGCCGTTTAAGTTTAAGTCGTTTAAGCCGACTTTTAATGAAACAAATAACATCGAAATGGTAGTTTAAAGGTGCTGGTCCGGTATTTGCAGCAAACTTTGAAAGACTGTGAATTACTCAATTCTTGGAGTTCAACGATAATCCTGATATTACCTTAAAGCTTGGAATGCGCTTGTTACAAGTACGTAGAGTACAGCTGGTTTAGTTCAATAGTTCTATTTGGACATGAAATTGCATGAAAACAATTTTGAACATGGGTTTCTCCAAGTGTAGGAAAGCTAAAGAAAAGCGACCAGTTCCAGCTTCGCAAGAAACGTCTTTCCTAAGACTATCTCTTATGAAATTGTTTAACGAGCAAACAAGCTCAATATTCTGAGAAAACTGTTAGTTTTGTCTGTTTCTCCAAAATTTTTTAAGTTCTGGCGAATTAAAGCTAATTTCTCAAAAACCCAATTTTTTATGTTTTCACATATATAGCGAATTTGACTAATTTCAACAGCAAATATAGTTTAAAAGATACGGACCAGTTGCTGTTTCGTTTGTGCAGTGTATTTAACTATAATTAGGTTGATGCAACTAATAAAATTACTAATATAAAACTAAAAAGTAGGCCTTATGATTAAGTGGGCCAGTGACAGGCACACCTTTACATAAATTATTGGTATTATGGCAGCAAGACCCCGAGACTTGCGGATATAAAATTATCTATTAGGGTTGCTCTCGCAGCCGTTTTTTGGCTAAAGCGATAGCTTGTCAAAGTTGCAAAAAGTGTTGGCAAAATCCAGGTTACGCATACATTTTGCCAATTTATCCATTACAAAATGAGTTCATAATAATTAAGAAATGGTCCACCAGCTACTGGACAGAGGTATCGAATGATGTAAAAGATGTCTCGGCAAAAAATTACTTTTTCATTTTTTTGTTTTTTTTGGTTTGAAAACGGCACGTTTTCATGAAAGCTTTGAGACTGAAATGGAAAAAAACAAATTAATTTTAGTTTCTCAGTATGCAACCCAAGATCGTGTCAGCGTTTCAATTGGAATTCCAGTTTTCGTTTGATGGAAGCGTATATTCCGTTTCATCGTAGGCAGTTTATTAAAGTTGAATTTTAGAGGACGGGGTTGCCGGGTACCGGATTTGGAAGGTTCAACTGCTCGGCTTGCCACCTAAACATCAGGGATCAAAAAATTTTCAACATAGAGTCATTCATTAACGGGGGGATCGCCAGGTATCAAATTTTACAATCACCGATTTCGCACATTTTCGCGTATAATATACTCCCATATGTGTCCAAAAACACGACAAATTTTTAGAGTCCAGGGTCAATCCAGTTAAGAGATATTGCAGTTCAAAGCCCTACAATTTAGCGTTTACACTAGTATGCCTCGCTGAGGGTATCGAAGTAGGATGACATAGGATGTGTAAAGACTAGAGCATGATAAATACATCAAATTAAACCTGTATGTATTTATTACTGCATAAATAACCATGACAAACCGGGCAATGAGCGAGAAAAGCCGTTTGAACCATTTCGTCAAGCTCGTTCTGTACTTACTTCGAGATTAACTAGCTCTAGCTTTCCCATACTTCCATTCTAGAGACTTGGTGTAGAAAGATAAAATGTTCAAAACATCATTAAGAGCTTTAATTTGATATAAAACTTGGCTATATTGGGAAAATTTGAAAATTTGCCATTTTTAACTAAGGCATCGTCATCGCACGGAGGCATGTTTCCTTCCACAGTTACACATCAGCAATTGCAGTGACACTTAGCACACACATTCCGTTCATATGTGCAAATTGGCACTTTCAATTTGGTTGGAATATCTCGGCTTTCACCCGACTTATGAACCATTAAATCCAGAATCTCGAGAAAATGGCGTATTTTAAGGCAAAACACTATCACGGTGACCAAAACTGTGATCTACTCTCAAGCAGCAGCGGGGACTGTGCATGTGCAAATCTATACGCGAAACCTGTGCAGTGATTGGTTACTTCAGCCCACGACGAAAGGTTTTTTGGTGACATTTTTGCAAGTCAGAATTGAGCACAAAACCGACTTCATTCAACTTTGAAAATTTCTAGAAAATAGCTGAGTTACCAACTGAAAAACACCTCAAATAGATACTAACCCGCTACCTCGTTCACAGATTAACGCTGTGCCAATTGTAGCTCATTTGCGTTGCCCAGCGCTCAAACTTCTGGTCACCGCGAAATTTTCCAAAATTTTTCATTTCCTATGTTTTAACACATGTCGGAGTCACCTTCAAAGGGCTATTGTGATTGATATTGAAAGTTTTGCAACAAACGCGACTGTCTTGTTTTGTGGACCCAAGTGAAGTACAAACTATGTATAAATGAGAAAAATCGGAGATGGTCGAAAATTCGCGACCTCCCTCCCCTTTAATTAACTTCAGTTGCTTACTTCAGCATTCATTCTACTTCGGTTGAAAATTTCAGTACATATTTTTGACTTCGAAGGAGGAACGGAAAATCCGTACAGATTTTTCAAAATTTCCCAAAAAATGGAGGAAGGTTTATTTAATTTGACTGGCTGCTGATGCATACTCCCAGGGAAGGAAACACTTTCCAGCAAATGATGCCAGTCTCATTTAGCTTATTGAGTGGTATACATTGCTTAGAATGAGATCTCAAGAATGAGGTTTGGCAGACAGTTTTCATGAAGTTTCAAAATGAAGATGAAGTTTTTGTATCTTATTGGCGGTACCCCCTCCCTCTCGCAAGAGTCAGTTCTGGTCGCATTTATGTGTTTCGTGGTCGGAATCATAGTGTGTGCTAGATCGCCGAATTACCATATTCTTACAAAAATCGAAAAAGCTCTGCTTCAGGATATTATATATGCATGCTCGACATTTTTGGGCAGAGCCGGGTCGGGGAGGATAAGGCAGACTCAGGCTAATGGAAAGGGGGCAGACTCAGTCCTCGCAGAAGTCTAGTGTGGGGATCTGTCCAACAGAGACTTTAGGTAAGGGAACGGTTCGTGTTTGACAGAGTCTGTGCGGCTGCTATATAGAGCCGGGGATAATACGCTTCTAGCAGTGGAGGAATAAAGTAACGTGTTAAGGTGGCGCTTGCATTATCAGAATTATTGATGTAAAATTTGAACAGATTGTTCAATTTTGAAGAATTCTGAGTAAGTCTACTCTGGCTGGCAAGCTATCTTTTGACAAAATTTCTGCCCCCGGGAACCCATGACTGGATAACTACCTTCATGGCTTAAAAAAAACGCAATCTAACTTAAGCTTCATATGATAAATTTATGACCGGCCCCGGCCCCCGGGAATCCCCAAAACGAAGTGCGATTTCATAATAACTAAAAAATTGTCCCCAGGTATTTGATAGAGGTATCGAATGATATAACCGATGTCTCGCAAAAAATTTACTTGAGTCTGCAACAAATTTGGAAAATTATACTTCTTCTAAAATGTGTGAAAACAATTTTAGAAAAGCAACATTAGTTTCATGACATGCATAGATAAAATGTCAAGTTGCATTTTGTATAAAAATGGCTTCTAAACTCCAAGCAATGAATGAGTAATAATGGTTTAAAGTTAATGAGACCAAAGGGAATCACCACCTTAAGTAAATGAACAATTACAAATTACATTGACACCAAACGTAAATAAAACATTACAACTACTATGCCCCCTACTGAGGTGATCGGCTCAAGTTAAGCTAGTAGCAAACAAACATTTTTGAACATTGATTTCTCAAAGCTGTAGAGTCGACCAAAAGTTCTTTTTGTGCCACGATATAAAGGACATATGGGCCGAGGGTAGTTTTTTTGGATTTGGCTCAACATGTCTTAACGGTCGAGAAAATCGGTCAAATGAACGGTAACATGAAATTTCGCAAACTTGCATTGAGTTTTCTTGGCACTCGTTATGTTTTAGCCCAAACCAAGAAAAACATCCCTCCGCCAGAATTGCGAATTTTTTTTTTTTTTTTTTTTTCCACCCTGCCAAAAATCTCCGGAATCCGTCGAGTAGCGTTTGAAAAATCGATGTTCAAAACAAAATAATCGCGGTTTTGCCAAAATGATTTTTCCGCCAGTTACCGTATACCTTGCTTAGAATGAGATCTCAAGAATGAGGTTTGGCAGACAGTTTTCATGAAGTTTCAAAATGAAGATGAAGTTTTTGTATCTTATTGGCGGTACCCCCTCCCTCTCGCAAGAGTCAGTTCTGATCGCATTTATGTGTTTCGTGGTAGGAATCATAGTGTGTGCTAGATCGCCGAATTACCATATTCTTACAAAAATCGTAAAAGATCTGCTTCAGGATATTATATATGCATGCTCGACATTTTTGGGCAGAGCCGGGTCGGGGAGGATAAACTACAACACTCTGAAAGCAGAAATAGTTTCTTCCTCAACCACTCCAGTATACTAGAACATACTAAAATCTCACTAAATATTAAATGTAGTACCTCGTAGTATACTAAATATTTACTAATTTAGTTTATACCTATAAAACAACACTATAAAACTAAACTCTACGTATAAAATGCGTTGGATTTATGAACCTTTCCCAGTACTTACTTTTTGCTACTAAAACAATGCTAGTTTGTTATTATTTCAAATAATTTGAAACATGAAACAATTTGCCCTAGAAATTTCTACTTTGCATGTATAAATTCATCTAACTGTTATATTATTATGGCAACGTAAAATGTAGCTTTACATATCCTGCAGAATTTGTATCTGATTGATTCAGGCGCTATAGTAGAATCACCTTTGAAACCGTTTTCACACAGTAGTGTAGCCTGCAGGAAATAGAAAATGCCTATCTGAAGATCTAAATATCATATCTAAAGGTTGAGATCAAGGTTAATCTGAAAAGTCTAAAAATGTATGTATGTAAGGACGGGAGAAGGTATATATATGTCAAATGTTCAAAAACGGACCAATGAAATTGTAGGTTAAGTTGTTTATCTATTTTTGAATTTTTAACCAATGATATTGAAGGCTAAGTTGTTTACCCCCGAGTGACCTAAAAAAAGAGGGAGTAAAAAGAGAAAGTGTGGAGGTGTAGACCCGGAAAAGCGTAGAGGAGTAGAGACGGAACATCGAAGAAAATTATAATGTCATAAATGTTAAAAAGGCAAACCAAGGGTCGTTTCACAAAAAACTTAAACTACTTAACTTAAACGACTTAACTTAAACTACTTAAACCTTTTAAAAAATTCGTTTTATAAATAAACGACTTAAACTACTTAAAATACTTAAACGGCTTAGTGGCTTAAACGACTTAACTTAAACGACTTAATTTAAGTAGTTTAAGGGGGGGGTCCACCATGAAAAATTTTATGGTCACGGATTTTGCTCATTTTCACACAAAATTATGTCACATATGTCCTGCATATCGAGTTTCAATTTCGAGTAGTTTCGTTCAGTACTTAACGAGTTACCTGCTATTAATTGCATGCAATTTGAAAACAAGTGAAAACGGCGGTGCCGCAGCAAATAAAGGCACTTTACACCTGAACTTCCTTGAGAATGGAGCTTCATTCGGTTGTATGTTTGTTATCTATGCAAACAAAGAAGTTAGGGTAGCTTTGAATGGGAAAACTTTTGTTTATTACTTTATTTAGTGATTTTAGGGAGTAGCACCGGCGCTGGAAAGCCTTGAAAACGAAAATCATTTAACGGCCGATAACTTGAATTTGGTGCATTTTCGGGCAATAGTCCAAGAAGAAAAAATGTTCAGGACAATGAGAGCTTTCGATTGATATAAAATTTAACATATTTCGAAAAATTTGAAAAATCGCTATTTTTGAGATTATGGTTGTCAGACCCCCATATTTAACCCCAGCGACCAACTGGGTGCACTATCCTGCACCACTTGTGCCCAAACTCGAATTAAAGTCATCAATAATGGTGCGCAAATAGATAGTCTAACATTTTATAGGTCTGTGTTGCCATAGCTCTTTGTTATTTGCCAAAAAACGGGAATCTTCAAAATTTTGCTAAAAATTGAGATTTCTGCGCCAGAAATCTCGAAATCGAGTCAGAATTAACCAGGATCAATTGGTATCGTTCGAATTGTCTTGTCATAAGCTGTGATTTGTAGGAAGTAGAATTTTTAATTAGGCCTTACAGCTTTCAGAATATTTCATCAAAGTTGCTGACCCCCAATTCCAACGTTGCAAAACAGTCAAATTTGGCTGTTCGCAAACTTAAAAAATTAATTAAAAATTTTTGAAGCCCTAAATTAAAATTCTGCTTCCTACAAATCACCCTTCTAGATCGTATTTATGATATAAGATGGATGTTGAAGTGATCCGTTTTGTCGTTGGCGAGATTTCTCTGGCGCACGGAAAAAATCACCACTTTTCCATTTTCCTATGTTTAACACATACTGACATCAACTTTGAGGTGAAATTACTCGCAAACCGTAAGAGATCCGACCTTCATTTCAAAAACTCGTTAAAATATACCAATCGGACAACAAAATATGTGAAAATGAGCAAAATCAGAGATGGTCAAAAAATCGGCCAAAAATGGACCCCCCCCCTTAAGTAGTTTAAGTCATTTATTTATGAAACGAATTTTTAAGAAGTTTAGGTTAAGCCGTTTAAGTTAAGTCGTTTAAGCCGACTTTTAATGAAACGAATAACATCGAAATGGTAGTTTCAAGGGGCTGGTCAGGTATTTGCAGCAAACTTTGAAAGACTGTAAATTACTCAATTGTTGGAGTTCAACGATAATCCTGATAATACTTTAAAGCTTGGAATGTGCTTGTTACAACTACGCAGAGTACAGCTGGTTTAGCTCAATAGTTCTATTTGGACATGCAATTGCATGAAAACAATTTTGAACATGGGTTTCTCCAAGTGTAGGAAAGCTAAAGAAAAGCGACCAGTTCCAGCTTCGCAAGAAACGTCTTTTAGGAGGACTATCCCGAGGACTATCTTTTATGAAATTGTTTAACGAGGAAACAAGCTCAATATTTTGAGAAAACTGTTAATTTTGTCTGTTTCGCCAAAATTTTTTAAGTTCTGGCGATTTAAAGCTAAGTTCTCAAAAACCCAATTTTTTATGTTTTCGACAATGATATAACAAATTTGACTAAATTTCAACAGCAAATATAGTTTAAAAGATACGGACGAGCTGCTGTTTCCTTTGTGCAGTGTATTTAACTATAATTAGTTTGGTGCAACTAATAAAATCACTAATATAAAACAAAAGTAGGCCTTATGATTAAGTGGGCCAGTAACAGACACACCTTTACATAAATTATTCGTATTATGGCAGCAAAAACCCGAGACTTGCGGATATAAAATTATCTGTTAGGGTTGCTCTCGCAGCCTTTTTTTGGCTAAAGTGATAGCTTGTCAAAGTTACAAAGTGTTGGCAAAATCCAGGTTACGCATACATTTTGCCAATTTCTCCATTACAAAATGAGTTCATAATAACTAAGAAATGGTCCACCAGCTACTGGATAGAGGTATCGAATGATGTAAAAGATGTCTCGGCAAAACATTACTTTAGCCGGTAAAAAATCTCAAACTTCACTTCTTCAAAAAATCATTAGTTTAATTAAATTAAATTAACTTAATTAATATTAATAATATTAATATTAATTTCATTGTATAGTTAAGAATGTTCAGCCACATTTCGATGTAAGATGGCTTCCTCGCTCCCAGAATTAAATGAATACTAATGTTTCAAAGTTGATGTCGCCAAAAGGAATCACCACGATAAGCTACCTGTAATTGTTACTTATAAATGTCAAAAAATTTATAGTCATGCTAAAATTGTTGTGTGCTAGAGCCAGAGCAATCGCTAGAGTATAGTCAAAATCATCTTATGCAAGTCAGCTTGTTAATTGTGTAAAAAACAATTGGTTCTCAATTGGGACGACGTTTTCAAGCAAACCAAGCTTTGCTTTGTTCATTTAGAAGGCTTCTTTTTCATTTAGAAGCTGATACAAGCTAAAATTAGACAAAAAATTTAGTATTTGAAGTATTAGCGGATTTTAAAAAATAGTTACGCTTGTACCGCTATTGTAGAATTAAAGTACTCGTTGAGAGCTTTCGAACGATATAAGAACGACTTTTCAACTCCCAAAATTGCGTACGTTATGAAGCTTTTAAAATGGCCATTCAAATGCGCATTCTTTCGTTTAAGTCGTTTAAGCCCCGTAAATCTACGGAGCTTAAAAATGACTGATTTTGAACTGTATTTAAGCGGTCTACTTAAACTACTTAAACTAAGTAGTTTTTATGAAAGCAATTCTACTTAAACGGCTTAAAGTTTAAGTCGCTGACAGTTTAAGTAGACCTGTATTTGTGAAACGCCACTTTACTTAAAGTTTAAGTAGCTGGTTTTTTGTGAAAGGGGGGTCTACTTAAACGACTTAAGTTAAGTCGTTTAAGTCGTTTAAGCCGTTTAAGTAGAAATCGGTTTCACAAAAACCACTTCGTTTAAGTTAAGCCGTTTAAGTACTTTTTGTGAATCGACCCCAAGAGTATAAAAGGGGCTCCCTAATGGAAAGGGGGCAGACTCAGTCCTCGCAGAAGTCTAGTGTGGGGATCTGTCCAACAGAGACTTTAGGTAAGGGAACGGTTCGTGTTTGACAGAGTCTGTGCGGCTGCTATATAGAGCCGGGGATAATACGCTTCTAGCAGTGGAGGAATAAAGTAACGTGTTAAGGTGGCGCTTGCATTATCAGAATTATTGATGTAAAATTTGAACAGATTGTTCAATTTTGAAGAATTCTGAGTAAGTCTACTCTGGCTGGCAAGCTATCTTTTGATAAAATTTCTGCCCCCGGGAACCCATGACTGGATAACTACCTTCATGGCTTAAAAAATCGCAATCTAACTTAAGCTTCATATCATAAATTTATGACCGGCCCCGGCCCCCGGGAATCCCCAAAACGAAGTGCGATTTTTTCATAATAACTAACAAATTGTCCCCAGGTATTTGATAGAGGTATCGAATGATATAACCGATGTCTCGCAAAAAATTTACTTGAGTCTGCAACAAATTTGGAAAATTATACTTCTTCTAAAATGTGTGAAAACAATTTTAGAAAAGCAACATTAAAAATTTGGTTAAAAATTCAAAAATAGATATACAACTTAACCTACAATTTCATTGGTCCGTTTTTGAACATTTGACATATATACCTTCTCCCGTCCTTACATACATACATTTTTAGACTTTTCAGATTAACCTTGATCTCAACCTTTAGATATGATATTTAGATCTTCAGATAGGCATTTTCTATTTCCTGCAGGCTACACTACTGTGTGAAAACGGTTTCAAAGGTGATTCTACTATAGCGCCTGAATCAATCAGATACAAATTCTGCAGGATATGTAAAGCTACATTTTACGTTGCCATAATAATATAACAGTTAGATGAATTTATACATGCAAAGTAGAAATTTCTAGGGCAAATTGTTTCATGTTTCAAATTATTTGAAATAATAACAAACTAGCATTGTTTTAGTAGCAAAAAGTAAGTACTGGGAAAGGTTCGTAAATCCAACGCATTTTATACGTAGAGTTTAGTTTTATAGTGTTGTTTTATAGGTATAAACTAAATTAGTAAATATTTAGTATACTACGAGGTACTACATTTAATATTTAGTGAGATTTTAGTATGTTCTAGTATACATTTGGAGTGGTTGAGGAAGAAACTATTTCTGCTTTCAGAGTGTTGTAGTTTATCCTCCCCGACCCGGCTCTGCCCAAAAATGTCGAGCATGCATATATAATATCCTGAAGCAGATCTTTTACGATTTTTGTAAGAATATGGTAATTCGGCGATCTAGCACACACTATGATTCCTACCACGAAACACATAAATGCGATCAGAACTGACTCTTGCGAGAGGGAGGGGGTACCGCCAATAAGATACAAAAACTTCATCTTCATTTTGAAACTTCATGAAAACTGTCTGCCAAACCTCATTCTTGAGATCTCATTCTAAGCAATGTATACCACTCAATAAGCTAAATGAGACTGGCATCATTTGCTGGAAAGTGTTTCCTTCCCTGGGAGTATGCATCAGCAGCCAGTCAAATTAAATAAACCTTCCTCCATTTTTTGGGAAATTTTGAAAAATCTGTACGGATATTCCGTTCCTCTTTCGAAGTCAAAAATATGTACTGAAATTTTCAACCGATGAATACTGAATTAAGCAACTGAAGTTAATTAAAGGGGATGGAGGTCGCGAATTTTCGACCATCTCCGATTTGTCTCATTTATACATAGTTTGTACTTCACTTGGGTCCACAAAACAAGACAGTCGCGTTTGTTGCAAAACTTTCAATATCATTCACAATCGCCCTTTGAAGGTGACTCCGACATGTGTTAAAACATAGTAAATGAAAAATTTCGGAAAATTTCGCGGTGACCAGAAGTTTGAGCGCTGGGCAAGCGCAAATGAGCTACAATTGGCACAGCGTTAATCTGTGAACGAGGTAGCGTGTTAGTATCTATTTGAGGTGTTTTTCAGTAGGTAACTCAGCTATTTTCTAGAAATTTTCAAAGTTGAATGAAGTCGGTTTTTTGCACAATTCTGACTTGCAAAAATGTCACCAAAGAAACGTTTCGTCGTGGGCTGAAGTAACCAATCACTGCACAGGTTTCGCGTATAAATTTGCACATGCACAGTCCCCGCTGCTGCTTGAGAGTAAATCACAGTTTTGGTCACCGTGTTAGTGTTTTGCCTTATAATACTCCATTTTCTCGAGATTCTGGATTTAATAGTTCATAAGTTGGGTGAAAGCCGAGATATTCCAACCAAATTGAAAGTGTCAATTTGCACATTTGAACGGAATGTGTGTGCTAAGTGTCACTGCAATTGCTGATGCGTAACTGTGGACACTGAGTAGTCGACACACCGGTTTGATTACTATCGCTGGAAAGAGGGCACCGAAATGAACATTTTGCTCCTGTAACCTTCGAGCTATCTCCAGTGGTTAAGTCACTATAAGCATAAAACGATTTTGAGGGTCAAAAAATGGCCTTTTTCGAGGAAATTAGTTTTTTCAAAATTACTGCCAAATTTTACGGACAATTTTGGTCCATTTAGACTCGATCGATACACAGTCTGATAGCACATTTTATCAATGCCTATTAGCTGGAGTTCGTAGCTTTAAGCTAGAGACCTGGCGGAAAAATCATTTTGGCAAAACCGCGATTATTTTGTTTTGAACATCGATTTTTCAAACGCTACTCGACGGATTCCGGAGATTTTTGGCAGGGTGGAAATTCGCAATTCTGCGGAGGGATGTTTTTCTTGGTTTGGGCTAAAACATAACGAGTGCCAAGAAAACTCAATGCAAGTTTGCGAAATTTCATGTTACCGTGCATTTGACCGATTTTCTCGACCGTTAAGACCTGTTGAGCCAAATCCAAAAAACGACCCTCGGCCCATATGTCCTTTATATCGTGGCACAAAAAGAACTTTTGGTCGACTCTACAGCTTTGAGAAATCAATGTTCAAAAATGTTTGTTTGCTACTAGCTTAACTTGAGCCGATCACCTCAGTAGGGGGAATAGTAGTTGTAATGTTTTATTTACGTTTGGCGTCAATGTAATTTGTAATTGTTCATTTACTTAAGGTGGTGATTCCCTTTGGTCTCATTAACTTTAAACCATTATTACTCATTCATTGCTTGGAAGTAGTAATAGGTCCGCACCACAGGTATTGCTGGGGGGAGGTGCTGAGGTGCAAGCGGCGAAAGCGGCGAAGCGGCGAAAGCGGCGCTAAGGGAGGTGCTGAGGTGCAAGCGGCGAAGCGGCGAAAGCGGCGCTGAGGAGGTGGAGGTGTAAGCGGCGAAAGCGGCGCTAAGGGAGGTGCTGAGGTGCAAGCGGCGAAGCGACGAAAGCGGCGCTAAGGGAGGTGCTGAGGTGCAAGCGGCGAAGCGGCGAAAGCGGCGCTGAGGAGGTGGAGGTGTAAGCGGCGAAAGCGGCCTGGGGGAGGTGCTGAGGTGCAAGCGGCGAAAGCGGCGAGCGGCGCTGAGGGAGGTGCCGAGGTGTAAGCGGCGAAGCGGCGCTGAGGTGAAAGCGGCTCAGGTTTTGGTCGCCCCGAACCATGACAGACCCATGCTTAAAATTAAAATTTCTCTATTTTCGTAGGGGAAAGCTTTATATAGGGGTTTTCGGCCATGCGGAATTCAAATATGAGCTTAGTTATTCAAATATGAGCTTAGTTAGTTTCTTAAGCTCCGTACTGTACCTAGCCCTCGACCGGAACCACGGCTGACCCAAGCTTAAATTTGAAACTTCTCTATTTTAAGTGGGAAAAATTTGTGTATAGGGTTTTCAGGCATGTAGAATTCAAATACGAGCTTAGTTTTCCTCTGCAACCTAAGCTCCGCGCTGCAAGTGGTCGGAACCATGATTGTTGCAATCAGGTTCCGGCAAAATCATCATAAGGTCGTTCTGCCCTGATGTTTGCAATGCTTCTGTAAGTAGAATTGAGGCATTGGCTCCGTAGCGATTAAGTGTCGTTAACAGTTCGTAATTTCTGTCGTGTTCAGGCGTGCAAAGCCTGAGCTTATCTGCAACGCTTGCGGTAAATAGTCCCACTTCCACCAGGTAATCCAATATCGGTTCCGCTTTCATGTCATTGCAAAATAGCACCAAGTTATCGTAAACAAGATCCATTATAGCTACAATAAAATGACAAGTGTATAATAGCACCTAGTAGAAGAAAAAGCATCGTAAACAAGATCCATAATAGCTACAATAAAATGACAAGTGTATAATAGCATCTAGTAGAAGAAAAAGCAACACACTACAACATTTGAAATAACGAACAACACACTGCAAAACTAACATTGAGGCACCCTGCTGTGATTACACCTGTCCATATTAAAAATTTAACGCTTGGGTTCCCTGCTGTGTTTGCACCTGCCTCAAAATTTCAAACGGTTTTTGCGACTTTAACGATCATTTTTGTGTGTAAATCTAGCAGTGACAATACAATGGAAGGAGAAACCAATGTTCAGGTAATAGTTTTACGGAGGTTTTGAGCTTAGAGGTTTGAGGTAAGAGGTTTCAGTTTTTGAGGTTAGAGGACTGGAGATTAGAGGATCTGAGGTTGGAGGTTTTGAGGTAAGAAGCTATGAGATAAGAAGCTCTGAGGTTCTTGAGGTAGGCGGGTTTGAGGTAACAGGTTTAGAAATAGGAGGATTAGTGGTTGTGAGATAAGCGGATTTGAGTCACGAGGTTTAAAGATAAGAGGATTAGTGGTTTAGAGATAAGAGGATTAGAGGTTTAGAGATAAGCGGATTTGAGGTAAGAGTTAGCTCCAAATAGTACCACCTGCATTGTCTCTTTCGTTTGCTTATAGTCGAGTTTTTGTTTCAGGTCAGGATTCAGTGCGGTCACTGCTCCCGTACATTCTCCCGGTCAGATACCTACCAGCGCCATCTCAGGGATCAGCATGTGCAGTCATTGCCGGTTGCCTGTATAAAATGTGGTCGCGTGTTTGCCAGACATGATCTCCTAATGGCACATTGTAAACGAATTCATTCACAGGGAACA